>CM069867.1:2820000-3020000 GCA_036172795.1 Pelodytes ibericus
ACATTATTGAGCCCTCTTTGCTCAATATCTCTATTAGGGGGCGGACATGTTATTTAGAATCTGGGGTCTGATGAAGGAAGATCTGCCTCATGATTGTAAACATGTCTGCCGCCTGATAGAACTTTATGGAAAAAAGAGGGCTCAATATGATTAAAAAAAAAAATTGTATTCTTTAATTAAAGCATTTCTAGTTTAAATGTCTACATTTAAATTTTAAACAGAAGTTTTTTTTTTGCCAACTGTGCCAAGGGCCACATATCAGAATGAAAGAAACACTATGATAAGAAATGTATTTGTCTATGGGCTGTTTTTTATTTATTTTTTTATTATTATTCTTTACAACAGCCTTAAAAAATATATTGAATTTGCAATACAAGCTTTTAGAATCAGTTTGTTAAAACAACACTATTCCTTTACATAGCCCCCTAACTGTTTTACGCACATCAGTCCTGACTTGGGACCCCTATCCTTAAATATATCTCCTGATGGAGCATTAAAGGAGCTCTAAACATTTTTTTTTTTTTTTATAATTGTGCTGCAGATATAGAAGCACAAGTGAAAAGTTGTAAGTGGCCCTTGTAAGAGGGTAAACTGCCATGTATACAGGCTAGTTTGGTGGATGGAGTCCCTTTTAACTAATGAATTAAATCCTCTAAGACCACATCATTGTATACCTCCCAGCCAGGGTGTAATGTATAATATGACCCCTCCTGATAGATGTTAAAACTGTTGCTGTTCCTTTAAAAATGTAGCCCGCCATGGACGGGGCAAAGAAAATGGTGGTCGTGGAAGACTTTGTGGAATATCGCCTGTTCCTGGTACCCGAGGGACCCAGTGACGCAGAACAATCCAAGCAAATCCTTCAGCAGTACACAGAGCGCATACTGGCTACGTTTGCACCACTGCTTGCTCCATACATCTGGCAAAATCAAGCGTTTAATCTGAGCTATAAAGCTAAGAAAGGTACACACCAGCCCCTGATTCTTTGTACATGGATTGCGCAAACAGGAGACGCAGTAGAAATTTTGAGAAAACAAACAAACATATTTCTCTTTATTTTTATTTGCTTGCAATTTCTCTAACACAATGTCTAGATCATTTATCATATATTTGTATTCTCTACATGCACAGTGTAAGCGTACCTTTTGTAAACAGTCCCTTTAATCCCTTCGCGACCGATGAGGGTCCTGGACCGTCATAGGGAAATCTCCCTTCGTGACCGATGACGGTCCAGGACCGTCATACAGGTCCGATCGCAGTATGCGCGCTGGCATACCGCGATCGCGCTAACAACAACATGGCTGAGTGTCTCGATACCGAGACACTTCAGGCATATCGGTTAAGGATCCTCCGGAAACATTTTTTTCACAATACAATAAATGATATGAACAAAATAATGTCATGAAAAGAAAGCCCTTCTTGTCCTGAAAAAAACCAATATATAATATGTGTGGGTACAGCAACCGACAAAGAAGAAAATTAAAGCTAAACACAAACATCTCAGAAGTGTTAAAACAGCCTCGGTCACTAACGCACAACATTCCAAAAACAGTCTGGTCATGAAAGATCCATCGCCACCAGGCCAAGGGGTTTTGCCAGATCCGATATGCTAAAAAAGTATTCTCTCTTATTATTTATCCCATTTTTTGTACTTCCCCGTTAGGGAATCGATCCTAAAACTGACTGATGAATATTGTGTACAAACAGGAGGAAATCTGCTACTTTATTCTTATTATTTTTAGACGGCACTCCCGCTCATATCGGAGGAATAACATACTTTGGCGATAACATTGAGGATGAATGGTTCATTGTGTACCTAATCCGAGAGATTACCAAGGAGTACCCAGAATTGGCTGCAAGGTACTTAGTTCATGCATATTGCTTGTACGAAAAGGTAATTACGGAAAATCGTAAATATAATATCACCACCAAGGAACAACTGTTTTTTTTTGTATAAAAGAGAGGTAGTTGAATGGAAGCAGCATAGAGAGGTCTGAGGGACCTTCTTGGCCTTAGGGATTCGGTATACCCCATGCATTCAGTTTCGGTGTCTGATTTCAACATTGCAGCCTCTTCTCGGTGTATCTTGATCCTGCAGCCGGAGCTAGAGCTGTAGTACTTGAGCCGCGAGATCTGTCATGTCCTTAGCCATTGGTGACATCATCTCCTGGCCCCGTATGCAAATGATCGAGGAAACTCTGCATTCTAAACATCTTTAATATACTCACAAGTGTCAGGTCTGCAGCTTTTGGCATTTGCCTGGAACCTGGGAGGGGTCAATAAGCATTTGAAAGTGTTTACTTTCTAAATGTGGGATTTGCATCCACAAGTAATGGCGTAAGCAGGGGACCCCCACAGACACATTGAACAGCTATAATTCTATTAGTTTGTGCATGCAGTGCTGCTAACACAATGTATCTCTATGGTCGCCATATGAATGTTCAGGTGATGGAGTTCCGTTAATTCATTACACGGCCTGAGGCTTTATTGGAATTGTCCGCGTTCGTTTTTCAGGATCGCGGATAACGACGGAGAATTTCTACTGATAGAAGCTGCCGATTTCCTCCCTCGATGGCTGAAACCTGAAAACAGTAGTAACCGGGTAAGAGAATCTGGTTGGAGATGTCCTCGAGCTTCTAGCTCAGGGCTTGGGCCTCTAACTATAGAATGCTAAGAGGCTGGCAGAGGAGTATGGGAAATGTAGTCCTGCAACATCTGGCGGGCTGCAGGTTGCCCGCCCCTGTAGCCTTATCTTCTTTCAGAGTTATTATTTCTATTAACTGACCCCAAACTTCATCCTACCAGGTTTTCTTCTACCATGGAAAGTTATGCATCATACCACTGCGGCCGGGTGATGAAGATCTACCAGATCCTGTAACAAATATAGACCTGTCTCAGGCCCTGGCGCTGTTATCTACTTATTGGGAAAAATTCTTAGCAACAGAATCTGTATCTAGAGCTGTCGGCAGGCGATTAAGCGGGTGAGTACATTGACTTGTCATGTGACTCTCATTTTACTCCCTTTATTGTGTGTATACCGACTTGATTGCTCATTTGAAAATTTTGGCATGACTTGCTCTTTAAAAGGCTGGCCTTATCTCTGGGGGCGTGTCTTAAAGGTGCAGTTCCTCTTACAGTGCCCAGAAAAAAAACTGGAAGTAAAGTGTAATAGAGTTACTCTGTCCTGGGGCAGAGTTGTAACGAAAGGGATGTAATCAAAAGGAACAAATTTTTTTAATTTTTTTTTTAATAAATAACCCCCAATGTTTCTATTTGTAAATGATAATAAATAATCGACTCCTACATGGTAATGCTACAAGGCTTTTATTTCATCTTTTATTGGAGGGCGGTTGGGTTTGTCCAATTTATATAATTTATGATTTTTCTTTTTCAGGTACCCTGACAAAATTAAGGATTCCCTTCACAGGGCCCACTGCTTTCTTCCGGCTGCACTGGCGGCGATTCTGAAAGAGCGCCCTCACCTGGTAGCAGAAGGAGTGCAAGCGTTCTATCTCCGAGATCCTATTGATCTCAAAGCATGTCGCGTTTTTCATTATTTCCCTCCAGAAGCCCGTGTCCTCACATCGGTATGAGGGAATCAAGTGTTTTAGGGGCTTTTAAAGGGGCAGTTCCACTTGTTTTTTTTTTTTTTTGTAAATATGATTTTTATTGAATTTTATAGAACAAACAAAGTGTCAGGTGGGAAAATGGGAGGGGGACATAAAGGAGGAGAGAGTAGGAAGGGGGGTGGGGGCCACCTGGCTTAATTTATGTATGTTGATCGCATGTTTCATGTATATGAAACACACTTATTTGTACTCTAAAACAATTCCCAGCTCTCCTGTATTTTTACACTGAAACTAATATCTCTGGTGCTTCTGAATTCCCTGACAAAAAAATATATTTTTTAGATAAATACTGTATCATGGAAAACGTAAAGAAAAAGATCTGTTTGATAAGGTTTTTTTTTTTTTTTACACTTTGTCTCCTAAAAAAATAGAAACTAATGTGTTTAATAGATTTATTGCTGATGCTATAGCAACCATCCGGCCTTTCTTCCCAATCCATCCTGATTGGACGGCACTGAATTCAGAAGCCCTGTCAATCCCATGAAGCCCCTCCTCATGTGATGTCACTGAATTTAGAAGCCCCGCTGAAATTACTTTCAATGTGAAACTACAGGAGACCTGGAAACTGTTTTTTAGAGTAAAAATAAGAGCATTTTACACATGTACAACAAACAAAAAATAAAAATAAGCCAAGTAGAATATTTACCCTTTAATGTTTTCTTGTGTTTTTTTTTTTTTTTTTTAATAACAGGTCACCTTTACAAAGTGTTTGTACGCGCAGTTGAGTCAACAGAAGTTTCAAGCTGACAAACGGAGTGGTTACACACTACCCTCAATCTCACACCCACACTACAAAGCACACGAGCTGGGAATGAAACTGGTAATTGTTCCGTCTTTCTTTACCGCTAATAAGGGTGGCGTTTGTATGTTTCCTTGGTGAAGGGATAGAGTGGTGTCTGGAGGATTACGTCTAGATATGTTGCTCACTAATAGAGCCAGTGTTACCATTCACCTAGGGCGGCAACTCTGTGCAGGGGGCGGCAACTGCCTGCCACTCAGTGTACATGTATCTCGATGGCAGCACAGAGAGCGGCGCAAATGACAACCTCAGACAGCGCTGCCTCCCTCTGCCCACACATCATGTTCTACTTAATAAAGAGAGAACTGGAGGGAATTTCAAACATAAGGCCAATGCAGCTGAATGGAGATAAAAATCAGATACTTTATTTGTATTCTTTCTTTAAAGCATTTCTGTTTAAACGGCCTATACTTGGTGCAATTATTAAATTAAACCGAACGTTATTTTTGACCCTTCGTGGCACTTGGTGCTTGCGCCCAAGACGACGCCAGCCCCAAAACGTCACTTTCAGGTCCTGGCCAGCGATTAGAAGGTGATCGGTAGCTAGGAACACAATGGCATCGACCCGATCAGGGCCTAAAGATCGCGATACCTCCCGACGTCACCTGTGACATCACAGGGGGCGTGCCCGAACCCGGAAGTTCTGGTACAGCGCGGTTCAGTGCTGCATGTTCCCAGCTCATCGCCGTTAAACACTGGACGTTCTATGCCGTCCTAGCGTCTTTTAGGACCTCTAAAATAAGGATTGGCATAGAACGTCCTAGCAACGCAAAGGGGTTAATTGAAAATGTTACTTCAGAATGTAAAGCTGTATTAGAATCCAGGTTCTGCAATCAGTGGGATATATATATATGTATTTGTGTGTATATATGTGTGTTTATTTTTATTATGTCTGTCATAGGCTCACGGGTTTGAGATTCTATGTTCCAAATTTCCGAGACCCTCTGTGGACGCTAAACGATTGCAGAGCCCCCTCTGGGCTGGATTTCTTAATACTCTGAAGAAAAATGGCTTCTTTAAGGTATACATTTTTCGCTCATCGCTTGATCTCGTTTGCCTCTATGGACTGGACTCTAAGCATGCTGGGACATTATATGTATGTTCCACGTCCTCCTCATTGACGTATGTAAGCATGGCCTGCTAACATACACCTCAGGCTTTCATTTACCTGTATGTTCCACTTAATAATAGAACATATTGGAGGATTTACATAGAACATAGAAATCAATGGAATGTTATCACTTTTACAACTGTGACCCAGAAATTATACACAACCCCCGACCCCCTCCCCAAAGGAGTCATTCAGATTTCCCATGCAGAATCGATGTATGCTTATCCTGAATGCCAGGACTGTTTTTTCCCAGATGTCCTCGGCCTGGATGCTTTTTTTTAATGAGCCAGAGCATAGAGAGCCATGCATGTTAGTATAGACATTAATATTTATTTAGCGCTTGTTGATCCAAGGAGAAATCTGATCGCCATTTGGAGTCCAGAAGGATTTTTTTCCCCCACCGAAAGCAGAATTTGTAATTGCTGAAGGGTTTTTTTTTCTTGCCATCTTTTGGATCCACAGCGGTAAACATGGGATAGGAAAAGGGTTGAACTTGATGGACGCAAGTCTTTTTTTCAACCTAAAATACTAGATGAGATTGGCTCATGAAATTATATGTTTCACATTCCCAGGTTTCTAAACTACTAGTTAGGGTTGGAGACGTCAGCTCTATCCTGTTCTCTTCTACCGTGGCCTAACAATAACCAGACTGGCTCCTCAAGTCTAAGACTCGCCTAAAGTAACAACTTCTAGTGAGGTCATGTTGACCAATCAGGAACTCCTTGGTCATTATACATAACAAACCGGTATCGCTTTGTACTGGCAAACCGCTAGAATAAACAGCTTTTATAGTCCCAAACCAATGCACTAATGACTGAGTATGTTACAGGGAGAGTTGGACGGGTCTGCACGTTATACTGAGCTACTGAAGACAGCAGAGGTTTATTTCCAGCAATCGGTACTCCAACCAGAAAGGTGAGAAACATTGCTTTCACATATCATTAGAGGAGACACATATTCCTAAAAAAAATATCAGTCCACGGCTGGAGGGGTGTTTGGCCCTCAGCAGTCAGTGGGGAGGAGGAAGCTGTCACGTCACCAGCTTTGTGACATCACCAACTGGAAGTCGGTGTTTGACATCACCGCAGGGAAGTCGGTGTTTGGCATCACCGCAGGGAAGTCGGTGTTTGGCATCACCGCAGGGAAGTCGGTGTTTGGCATCACCGCAGGGAAGTCGGTGTTTGGCATCACCGCAGGGAAGTCGGTGTTTGGCATCACCGCAGGGAAGTCGGTGTTTGGCATCACCGCAGGGAAGTCGGTGTTTGGCATCACCGCAGGGAAGTCGTTGTTTGGCATCACCGCAGGGAAGTCGGTGTTTGGCATCACCGCAGGGAAGTCGGTGTTTGGCATCACCGCAGGGAAGTCGGTGTTTGGCATCACCGCAGGGAAGTCGGTGTTTGGCATCACCGCAAGGAAGTCGGTGTTTGGCATCACCGCAAGGAAGTCGGTGTTTGGCATCACCGTAGGGAAGTCGGTGTTTGGCATCACCGCAGGGAAGTCGTTGTTTGGCATCACCGCAGGGAAGTCGGTGTTTGGCATCACCGCAGGGAAGTCGGTGTTTGGCATCACCGCAGGGAAGTCGGTGTTTGGCATCACCGCAGGGAAGTCGGTGTTTGGCATCACCGCAGGGAAGTCGGTGTTTGGCATCACCGCAGGGAAGTCGGTGTTTGGCATCACCGCAGGGAAGTCGGTGTTTGGCATCACCGCAGGGAAGTCGGTGTTTGGCATCACCGCAGGGAAGTCGGTGTTTGGCATCACCGCAGGGAAGTCGGTGTTTGGCATCACCGCAGGGAAGTCGGTGTTTGGCATCACTGTAGGGAAGTCGGTGTTTGGCTTCACCGCAGGGAAGTCGGTGTTTGGCATTACAAAATATGTGAATCCCCTCCAAACAGTGCTCATTAGGAGCATCATTCAGAAGCCTTTTTAAGCCGATACTGATCAGAAGATGCCAGCGGGGTATGGGTCGTGTTATTCTGTGTGGCATATGATTGTGTTATTTTTCTAATTTGGATTTTAGTTCTATAGCCGCCAGCCCAGGAGAAGAAGTGCTATGTCTATTAGACACACTATCTATTAACTTGGAGGAAATGAAGAAGGAAGAGGCCAACCTACCACCAAATGAAGGTAATATTCCCATGTAACTTGTACATGCTGCTAGGAGCCATATGTAACCAGAAGGAAACTAATCTCTTGTATACCCTGCTTGGTTAGCTAATTGATTGCCTTCTGGTCACATATGACTTCTACACACTGCAAGGCACCATGGACATGTTATGTGGCTGGTATAAAATGGCCAAGGTGACAACCTTACCTGAATTATCTGAAAAATCTGTGCTTAGATAAGTGCTGCCCTGCAGAATGTATAATTCATATGTGTTCAGAGAAATAGAAAGTGTCTGTATACTATCATTAGGCCTTATACCTATCCCATGCATGCTTAAACGCCTTCACTGTATTAACCTCTACCACCTCTACTGGAAGACTATTCCATACAACCACTACCCTCTCAGTAATGTAATACTTTCATTAGTCCCTGGTCTTATCTTATATCTAGGCTAGCCTTATCCCTGTCCCATGTATGCTTAAAATCCTTGACCGTATTTATTGAGTCCTCTTTGCTCTGTATAGCTTTATCAGGGGGCTGACATGTTTAGAATCTTTGCTCTGTATAGCGCTATCAGGGGCGGACATTTTGTTTAGAATCTTTGCTCTGTATAGCTCTATCAGGGGGTGGACATGTTTTTAGAATCTTTGCTCTGTATAGCTCTATCAGGGGAGGACATGTTGCTTAGAATCTTTGCTCTGTATAGCGCTATCAGGGGGCTGACATGTTTAGAATCTTTGCTCTGTATAGCGCTATCAGCGGGCTGACATACTTAGAATCTTTGCTCTGTACAGCTCTATCAGCGGGCTGACATGCTTAGAATCTTTGCTCTGTATAGCTCTATCAGGGGGGCGGACATGTTGTTTAGAATCTTTGCTCCATAAAGCTCTCTGGGGGCAGACATGTTTAGAATCTTTGCTCTGTATAGCTCTATCATGGGGCAGAGATGTTGTTTAGAATCTTTGCTCTGTATAGCTCTATCAGGGAGCGGACATGTTTAGAATCTTTGCTCCATATAGCTCTCTGGGGGCGGACATGTTGTTCGGAATCTTTGCTCCATATAGCTCTCTGGGGGCAGACATGTTGTTTGGAATCTTTGCTCCATATAGCTCTCTGAGGGCAGACATGTTGTTTAGAATTGTGGGTAAGATTTTCTTTTTATCTAACCCAACATGTCCGACCCGAGAGAGCTATACAAGCAAATGAGCTTGTTTTCATGTTCCTTTACAGATGTGTAGTACCAGTGTAAACAGGGGCCTAATAATGAAAACTGAATGTTGACTTCTAGTGCTTTATTTTGTCATTTTATCCTTTCATACCTTCAGAAGAACATTGTGTATGTAAACATGTCACCTGTGATTTCCTCGGTAATCTTATTAAATGACCTGCTCCTGGACTGTCTGCTCCCTGATCTCACACATTGTCTCTGTATTAGATGACAGCTGGCTGGATATTTCCCCTGAGAAACTGGAGCAGATCTTGCAAGATGCGTCAGGGCCCGAGGAATCGGCTCCCGCCGCTAACGAGCACAAATATGATTTATCCGACGTGACAGAGAGCATGAAGGCTTTCATATCAAAAGTCTCGTCCCATGAAGGAGCAGAGGTGCCGTGGTAAGTCTTAAATTACAATCATTCCAAATCCAGGGTTTGGAGAAGGTCTGTATAAAAGAGTTTATAATTGCATTAAAGCAGCGGTGCCACCTGGATTATTTTCTGTATGTTGTACCTGTGTTTAATAGTGTAATGCTCTTATTTTTACTCTAAAACAATTCCCAGTTCTCCTGTAATTTCACATTGAAAGTAATTTCAGCGGGGCTTCTAAATTCACTGACTTTCCAATAAGGGAGGGGCTTGGAGAGAGAGGCAGGGCTTCTAAAATCACTGACATTCCAATAAGGGAGGGGCTTGGAGAGAGATTGTTGCTATAACAACTGCAGTGATCAGTTTCTTTACAATACATGATGCAGTACTTTAATAAAACAGATTTATTTTTGTTGGGGGGGGGGGGCACTTTAAAAAAAATTCTGCCCCTTTAAAAACATATAAACCCAGGCATCAATACTTAATAAATCAATACTTTAACCCCTTCCCGACGCTAGGACGTTTTATGCCGCCCTCGTTTTATTGGTCCCAAAAGACGCTGGGATGGAATAAAACGTCCAGCGTTAAACAGCTCGTTGCGGCTCCCCGTGATGCGCTGTGCTCGGATCTGTCAGATGAGGCCCACTGCAGCCTCAGTCTGATATGGGAAACGTAGCCCATGATCAAAACGAGCACCGTCCATTATAGAAATTGCAGAAGTTCGGCCACGCGCCACGCACGCCTCCGTGATGTCGCACGTGACATCAGGAGATCTTGCAATCTTTTTGCAGGGATCCACAGGGTCTATTGGCTACCGTTCACCTTGGGACTAACAGTGGCGTTTTGGTGCTTGCGTGGGCTGTGACGCGGGCACCATGCGTCACGCAGGGGTTAAAAATGATTCAGCTGATCCTATGTCATTGTTTTTCTTCTGATTTACTCATCTTTGTCTTACTTACAATATATGGATTTTTTTTCCATGTAACAAAGGGATCTGTCTGAAACTCCAATTAGTTTTGATGTGGACTCCTTCAAAAGTGCCTTGAAAAAGATTCTAGGTGAGTTTTAAGGCTTTATAATTATGTGTTACAAATGTTTCCCTAAGACTCTGTCAGTTAAACATTATGTATACGTTTCACAAAATGTTATGTAGATTCATAAAATAGGTAGATAAGAACCATTCCTATCCCACGCATGCTTAAACTCCTTCACTGTATTAACCTCTACCACTTCTACTGGAAGACTATTCCATACATCCACTACCCTCTCAGTAACGTAATACTTTCATTAGTCCCTGGCCATATCTTATATCTAGGATAGCCTTATACCTATCCCATGCATGCTTAAACTCCTTCACTGTATTAACCTCTACCACTTCTACTGGAAGACTATTCCATACATCCACTACCCTCTCAGTAATGTAATACTTTCATTAGTCCCTGGCCTTATCTTATATCTAGGATAGCCTTATACCTATCCCATGCATGCTTAAACTCCTTCACTGTATTAACTTCTACCACTTCTACTGGAAGACTATTCCATGCATCCACTACCCTCTCAGTAATGTAATACTTTCATTAGTCCCTGACCTTATCTTATATCTAGGATAGCCTTATACCTATCCCACGCATGCTTAAACTCCTTCACTGTATTAACCTCTAGCACTTCTACTGGAAGACTATTCCATGCATCCACTACCCTCTCAGTAAAGTAATACTATCATTAGTCCCTGGCCATATCTTATATCTAGGATAGCCTTATACCTATCCCATGCATGCTTAAACTCCTTCACTGTATTAACCTCTACCACTTCCACTGGAATACTATTCCATGCATCCACTACCCTCTCAGTAATGTAATACTTTCATTAGTCCCTGACCTTATCTTATATCTAGGATAGCCTTATACCTATCCCATGCATGCTTAAACCCCTTCACTATATTAACCTCTACCACTTCTACTGGAAGACTATTCCATGCATCCACTACCCTCTCAGTAAAGTAATACTTTCATTAGTCCCTGGCCTTATCTTATATCTAGGATAGCCTTATACCTATCCCACGCATGCTTAAACTCCTTCACTGTATTAACCTCTACCACTTCTACTGGAAGACTATTCCATGCATACACTACACTCTCTGTGAATTAATAATTCCTGATAATACATTTAAACCTTTGCCCCTCTAAGATTATGTATAACATCCGGTACGGTTCCCTAAGCATTAAGAAACCACACCAGGTGCTCTACATATTCTTATTTAACCACAGCTGAGTAATCCTTAAATCCTGGACCGTTGGGGGACTTTGAGGACAGATTTGAGAAGCACTGGTCTACGGCACTACCTGAGAGCTTTAAAGTAACCCTACTTGACATCTCGCCCTGTTTATTCTCCGTGTTTTTGTGAACGGATCGAAATCCCCAGGTTCTAGTCCAGAGGAGCTGGATTCCGATGACCTGGAATCAGAAGAAGACTTTGAGATGTTGGACAGCGACGAAGAGGAAACGGTACCTGGCGGAGAAGCCTTAGGCAGCCTGCGCTCCTACATGGATGTGATGGACCGAGAACTGGCGCAAACAAATATTGGGAAAAGTTTCACCATAAAGGATACACAGGTGAGTTCGATACCTCCTATAGTTTATATAATCCTTCCCGTAGCAATCAAGGTCACAAGTATCACTTCACTTAAACTGTTCTGTTTTAGTTTTCAAGTTAAAAAAATATATATTAGTACATTTGTTAAATATATCTACAATATATGGAATATTAGAAGCTAGGTGGAACTGTCTAATAAACCAATTAATGGATTTAGTAATGAAAAAGGTAATTTCAAACTTATAGAATCGCAAAAATTGAATTGTTCTAAATCTAAATGCTCCTTTTCATTAATAAACCCTAATTTGACTTGCTTTTTTTGAACAGAGCATGTCTGCATCGCTCGGGCCTACAGCAGCTGAAGATCGAACCAGCGACGAAGAGGTTTCTGCCGAAGAGCCATGCCCTGCCTCTGTTGATGTGGATTTAAATCTGGTGACTAACCTGCTCGAGTCGTACAGTT
This sequence comes from Pelodytes ibericus, assembly GCA_036172795.1. NCBI lineage: Eukaryota > Metazoa > Chordata > Amphibia > Anura > Pelodytidae > Pelodytes > Pelodytes ibericus. The sequence continues at coordinate 2,832,284 of CM069867.1, forward strand.
CTCAGGCCGGACTAGCAGGCCCTGCATCTAACCTGTTGCAGAGTATGGGGGTCCACCTCCCTGACAATACTGACCAGGATCTACCTGCAGACGCTGTCCTGCATTGATACTGCGCTTTCCTGCGTAATAGACTGTGTAGCTTTTTACTCTGTAAGAGAACAGAGTTCATGTGAATTCTAGAGCAGGACAGATCTCACCTAAAGGATTACACAAAGCCATCATTCATTGGAGCTGTATCAAGAGCAACTGAACAAATCTTACACAGACTGAGGTGTGCATCATCTTAGTAAATTGACAGTTATACTTCTCAGCCATGTTTTTCAAATACTTAAATATCTACTGCACAGCGATGTGTTCATGAATCTATATCATTAAAATATTAGAGGACAACTGACTGCTAAATATTAAGCTATCTTTAATTGAAAGATTGCATCACGTGTATGTATTTAAATAAAAATGCTTTATGGAGCCCTCTTTGCTCTATCAGGGGTCAGATATGTTGTTTAGAATCTTTGCTCTGTATAGCTCTATCAGGGGGCAGACATGTTGTTTAGAATCTTTGCTCTGTATAGCTCTATCAGGGGTCAGACATGTTGTTTAGAATCTTTGCTCTGTATAGCTCTATCAGGGGGCAGACATGTTGTTTAGAATCTTTGCTCTGTATAGCTCTATCAGGGGTCAGACATGTTGTTTAGAATCTTTGCTCTGTATAGTTCTATCAGGGGGCAGACATGTTTGGAACCATGGGTCCGTTCTGCCTTCTTCTGTTCCAAGATTCTAAACAACATGTCCGCCCCCTGATAGAGCTTTACAGAGCAAATATTCTAAACAACATGTCCGCCCCCTGATAGAGCTGTAGAGAGCAAATATTCTAAACAACATGCCCGCCCCCTGATAGAGCTATACAGAGCAAAGATTCTAAACAACATGTCTGCCCCCTGATAGAGCTATACAGAGCAAAGATTCTAAACAACATGTTAGCCCCTGATAGAGCTATACAGAGCAAAGATTCTAAACAACATGTCCGCCCCCAGAAAGCTATACAGAGCAAAGATTCTAAACAACATGTTAGCCCCTGATAGAGCTATACAGAGCAAAGATTCTAAACAACATGTCCGCCCCCAGAAAGCTATACAGAGCAAAGATTCTAAACAACATGTCTGCCCCCTGATAGAGCTATACAGAGCAAAGATTCTAAACAACATGTCCGCCCCCAGAAAGCTATACAGAGCAAAGATTCTAAACAACATGTCTGCCCCTGATAGAGCTATACAGAGCAAAGATTCTAAACAACATGTTAGCCCCTGATAGAGCTATACAGAGCAAAGATTCTAAACAACATGTCCGCCCCCAGAAAGCTATACAGAGCAAAGATTCTAAACAACATGTTAGCCCCTGATAGAGCTATACAGAGCAAAGATTCTAAACAACATGTCCGCCCCCAGAAAGCTATACAGAGCAAAGATTCTAAACAACATGTCTGCCCCCTGATAGAGCTATACAGAGCAAAGATTCTAAACAACATGTCCGCCCCCAGAAAGCTATACAGAGCAAAGATTCTAAACAACATGTCTGCCCCCTGATAGAGCTATACAGAGCAAAGATTCTAAACAACATGTCCGCCCCCAGAAAGCTATACAGAGCAAAGATTCTAAACAACATGTCTGCCCCCAGAAAGCTATACAGAGCAAAGATTCTAAACAACATGTCTGCCCCCTGATAGAGCTATACAGAGCAAAGATTCTAAACAACATGTCCGCCCCCAGAAAGCTATACAGAGCAGAGATTCTAAACAACATGTCCATCCCCTGATAGAGCTATACAGAGCAAAGATTCTAAACAACATGTCTGCCCCCTGATAGAGCTATACAGAGCAAAGATTCTAAACAACATGTCCGCATCCTGACAGAGCACAGAGGGCTTAATCATTAGAGCATTTCTATTTAAAACCAATCATTTGCAAGCCTGTCTAGTTCCATGTTCCCTGAAACAGATTAGGCTTTCTCCTTAACGTCTCCACTCCAGCACATGTATGTAGTTCTATTAAGTATGTTCACTCTGTGCATAAGACTTTGGAAGGACACATTTCTGAGATCCACTATCATATGTATATAAATTATATCTATTTTCCCAAGAAAAGCAAAATGTTCACTATATTGTAATTTTCTTGTAACTTTTTTTACATGGGAGACGATACATTTGGTTCTAAATAAATAATGCAAAAAACCCAGCCGCGTACGCTTGAAGTTTGTGTAGACGGCCAACCAGATATGATTAACGCTTTCCCGCACCCAGACCTCCTATGCCAGCGAGACGCACGTTTCTCTTATTGTATAGCTAGACTTCCTAAACCGAATCGACTTTAGAAGTCCTCATATTCTATGCGTGTTGGAACCTTTTATGAAAGTTTTGGGGGGGGGGGCAGGGGGTTTAAACACGGACGCTAGTAACAGAGTCCTGTGATGTTGGGCTTAGAGTGAAGATTAGCACCCAGAGATCCAGACTCCCACCATCTCCGTGAATATCAGAGCCATCATTCACTTTTACCCAACGCATTTTGCGACACTGGCCAATCTGGAGAGTGCTAGTGGGCGGTGTAACAAAGTCCTATTTATTGCTCACGTGTAGAACAAATCCAGACAGTGTTTCCATAAAACTAGAGTTCATCAAGTATTAAATATTCATGTCCGTTATAAAATCATGTTAATTAAACCAATGTATTGCACAATACTGAGTACTCCGCGAGTTAAAGTTGATTTCCAAGTGTGGCAGTATCCTTTCCTTTCTGTTCCTGCACCCACTCCATGATCAGCTGATGAGCTATTGCCCATTTGGGAGGTACCCATATTGGTATGGTGCCATCTACTTGTTTGGAGGGCACACTGGCCTGCAGAGCTTGCTCCACTTCTTCAAGACTGAACCACTTGGCTGCTTCCAGCTCGGCCCCATTCACACTGAGCTGCAGAGAAAGATCCAGCCGTTATCGTACATTGCCTTCCTGGAAACCCCAACGGATATCTTGGCTCACATATAATCCGACACCCCCCCATCTTTGGATCTTTTTAAAGGACATGTCTTTATGTTCCCTTGAAAGATTGTGGAAACTGTAGGCATTTTAGATAGAAAAATTACAAATAAGCAACTTATAGAGCCCTGTTTGTTCTGTATAGCTCTATCAGGGGGCGGACATGTTGGGTCACATCTTCCTTCATCTCACCAAAGATTCCAAACAACCTGCCCACCCCCTGATATCGCTTTACGGAGTAAACAGGACTCCGTAAGGTACGCTAGTCGTATTCTTTCATTAAAGCATTTCTTTTTGAAATTTCTAACCTTGATATAACTTTTTTTTTTTTTGCCGACAGTTGTCCGTTTTTAAATTTAAAAAAGAAAAATCCCCTATGGGTAAGAAAAAAAATGTTCTAGTATATATTGCTGTATGTTTTTTTTTCATATTGAAATAGCAATGTTATTAAAAGATCCATTATTCCCTCCCTTCCAGTTCTTCTGCCCCACATCACGTACCACACCACCCAAATGCCCCCACAATACTTGTCACACCACCAGATTAAAACATTATTAAATCATTTTTCTATGTTGGTGATGGCCCCCTGACCTTCCGGGGCTTTCCGTCCAATCGGTAAGTGTTTCACCGGTAATACCCACCTCTTCCCCCTGCACGGTCACCTGGCATCCCACCATTAATGAGCTACTGGGAAAAGGCCAATGTTGGGATCCGGAATATCTCAGTGACTCTACTTCCAATCCAACTTCTTCTGCCACCTCTCTCCGAACCGTCTCCTCCAGTGTCTCACCTTAAAAAGAATCGGAGCATGAGAACATAAACAATGACTTTCTAAAATAGAAAGGATTTTCTTTTTACCTGGAAGGATCTGAAACCCAGGCACCCAGCTCTGATAGGAGTTACGTGTCCAGAAGTGTTCCAAAGACGGCAGACAATGCATGTTTGTAATGTAGGGCCTGAATTTGGCTGCACCTGCTCTGCAGATGCATGCATCAATACAGAGCACAGTCACGCTGAGGACAGGCTCTGCACCTTGATGCTTGAAAGGAAATTATTTTATAATCTGCTAAATACACATAGTAATGACCTCAAATCCACGTGCACTGGATGTGAAGCTCAGAAGATGCAGACTGTACACGCTGGGGTTATGTATAACTAGTGTCGCTGTTTTATGTCTAATCCTGATTCCTTCAGTCACGATTTTGCTCTTGGGTCTGTATAAAACGGGCACAATGGGTTTTATACATAACCGAAAATGGGCAAAACTGTGACTTATCAACATGGCCCGTTTAAGCCTCGACGTGCCCCTTTTAAGCCTCAACGTGCCCCGTTTAAGCCTCGATGTTCCCCTTTTATGCCTCGATGTTCCCATTTTAAGCTTTGACATTCCCCTTTAAAGCCTCGACGTGCCCCATGTAAGCCTCGACGTGCCCCATGTAAGCCTCGACGTGCCCCTTTTAAGCCTCGACGTGCCCCTTTTGCCTTTTAAGCCTCGACGTGCCCCATGTAAGCCTCGACGTGCCCCATTTAAGCCTCGACGTGCCCCTTTTAAGCCTCGACGTGCCCCTTTTAAGCCTCGACGTGCCCCATGTAAGCCTCGACGTGCCCCATGTAAGCCTCGACGTGCCCCATGTAAGCCTCGACGTGCCCCATGTAAGCCTCGACGTGCCCCATGTAAGCCTCGACGTGCCCCATGTAAGCCTCGACGTGCCCCATGTAAGCCTCGACGTGCCCCTTTTAAGCCTCGACGTGCCCCTTTTGCCTTTTAAGCCTCAACGTGTGCCTTTTGGCATGTTGGGCATGTTTTTGTTCAGCACGGATAACACCCCAATACTTGGTGTTAACATAATTACATTGTGTGAGCAGAATTGCAAACAAATACAGAGACCAGGAAAAAAAAGTGAGGATTTTAAAAGTGTCTGTGGAGTCTCCCATTCAGCACATCATGAAAAGTCTCGGGTGATGTCACACAGGAGGCACCACGGGTACATTTAACATGCATTGTACTTCCGATCTCTGTATTTGTTTGCAATTCTGCTCACACACTGGTAGTAATCATTTTATACATTACAGGTAGACATTAATTATAGGGCAGAAACAGAACAGTAGAGTCAGCTCTAAATAATACACAAACTAATGCAACAACTTCTTCTATGAAAGGGGGGAGTATTTTACTTTCAGTGTTATTGCATTGTGTTATTGTATTTCCATCCTCACCACTTAACATCCAAGCCACAAATAGATTTCAGTTCACCACCACCACATGCATCACACTTCTCCTACCAATGTCGCAGAAGCCTGACAGAGCAGTGTACATTCCTGGTGGGAAGGTCTCCTGACGAGCAAGCAGGCAGCGGTTCTTGTAGGACACTAGCGTTATGACGACCGGCGCCATCTAAAATGTGATCAAATATATGATAAACCTTAGACAAATGATATTAGTGCTAACCCTATACACAGCTAGTTAGACTCACAGAGCAGGGAGAGTGCAAGGACTCAGGCTTTCAAGGCAAGACCTGTGAAGGTCCCCTAGAACATCAATAAATTGTCCACCTGACTGTTCCAGTGGGGTGAATTCTACGTATTGAGGAAGTGGGTACCAGAGAGCGGGGGCAGCAGAGTTGACGAGGTCGGAGGACAAACATTCTCAGCATCAAGAAATGAGGACTACAGGGGAAGGAGAGAGACTTCTGGGATCAAAAGAGTGATGCTGTAGATTCACTGAGAAGGCCCGACGACTATATCAAACCTGTAAGCTAAGAGGAAGCAAAGCAGCTGTGACAGGGAATGAGGACCGTTAGGAAGAAAGCCTGTTAGGTAGGAAAGAGCAGACACACATTGAGAAGACAGGGGGAGCCAGAGGCTTACACAAGTTGCAGGCACTATAGTAGAAGATGAAGCACGGAACATGCCAATGATTCACAATCCAGCACATTAGATCAAGAAAAAAAAAGTGAGGATTATTATATTAGTATGTATAACTATTCAGCTCATCTAGGCTTCCTGTGTTTCTGTCTCGTCTGGTTTAAAACGTAACGGTGTCTTTTAGAGGGAGTCAGAGACTAACAGTTCCCAGACTCACCTGGGGATAATACACTATTCCATTTGTGCTGCAGACCCTCTTGCTCCCAGATAGGTTCTTTTTAGTTGGTTTCCCTGTTTTACTGCAGAATTGGTGGTTCTCATGCCATCGCAGAAGGGCCTGCGCCTGCAAACAGAAAGACGTGGCAGCCATTTAGGTCTTTACTCATCTTGAGAGGGAATTGAGAAAGGAATTTCATCCTGTTTGATCAGGTTAATCTCTTCTTTTTGTGTTGGAAGGCAGGTAAAAAAACAAAACACAGTTGTAAAGTGAGACTGGCTGGAAGATTTTGGATGATGTTGCATCATGGGAATTATTCACAAAATGGAGCCAGGAGATAAACACCTATTTTATTTTTTTTTGGGGCCAACTACCTAATAATATAGATTTTAGATAGTAATAATAAAAATACCATATAATACACTAAAATATGTAACGGCAGTTTACTTAGGGGTAAACCTCGGTCAATCAAAAACAAAATGAATTAACCTTAAGTGTTAATTTCTTGGCAAGTAGACAAGGCCATGACGTAACAATGAGGAACACGACCTGGCGTCACAAGACAAAATGGCGTCTATAGTCTAAATATTTCATTTACAAAGCTGAGGGCATGAAGCCAGTCTGATAACAGAAAAAAACTACAAAATATTCAAGGGGGAACTTGTTCTGTGCAACTGTCCATAACATTAAGTTGTTTTAAAGTACAAAATAAGTGCATGTCACATATATAAAACACATGAACAACACACAGAAGATAAACTAGGTGGAAAGGCGCCTTTAAACCATGACTAGGAAACAAGTCTAAGCAAGAGAGTAACCAATTCCAAAATGTTTCGTACGTTCTACCAGGGAAGATCTGCTCCAAGCCATGTTAAGTTGGAACATGACTCTAGAGCCTTGAGCATCATGAGACATAAAGCGACTGGTTGATCTCCCGTAGAATGACCCGGAGGTACATATATCAACTTAAATGTCCTTTTACGTTGGGACTTGCACAGCTATCCATTACACAGCTGTAATGTTTCTACAGCCCAGTGATTACCTGAGAGTTAAATGAGAAGTGACTGATCAGGTATTCGAGTGGTTAGTGTGAGGCGTTATACTTCTAAAAGGACAACTGAAGTTCTGATTTTCATTAGATAGCGTTTATAGGATTAGAGGTAATAATACAATAATAGAGGAGATGGCATTTTGTTTATCCTATAAGCCTTCGTTTTTACATTCCTGTTATATTCGGCCTGGCCTGGACCTGACCTACACGAACGCTGGTTGGGTACCTCTGCTAGCGGTGACCTCCGGGTAAAGGTGGTCACTTGTTCCAGCCTTTTCCCTCGGGTCCAGCGCCCCATTCTTCAATCAAGTTCCTCAGAATGTCGCAATGAAAAAAAACACACCACAAGGTGAAGAAGAAGAGACTTATGAGCCAGGAAGGTCTTGACAAACGCTACTACTGGCCAAACAAGATGGCTGCCCATGATAGTCTCAAATGGGCAGAACCATGATTTTATTTTCCCTTCCTGAAGTTTAGTGGCCTACTCCCGAGGGCCCAACTCTTAGCAGTCAAAACAGCAGCATTAATGACTGTCTAATTATATTAGGGTTAGCCTAAGGGATAGGGTTACAATTAAATAAAAATATATTAATGGTTAGCATAAGGGTTGGAGTTGGGGTTAAATTTAGGGTTATGGTTAAATTTAGGGTTCAGGTTGGAGTCAAAAGGTCACTGTATAAAAAAAAACACTATTTTTGTCCCTATAACTTGCATAAAAACATGGAAACAAGTATACAAGAACTCAGAGTCTTTTTTAATGATTGTATATGTGTAAATTATCTTTTAGGTCAAAGTTGGAAAAAAGTGTTTTGTTTTTCTTTCATCATATTTTATGATTTTTTTTTTGTAGTAAATTATAAGATATGATGAACATAATGGTATCTAATGAAAGCCCTTCTTATGACGATAAAAACAACATTTAATTTGTGTGGGTACAGTATGGGAGACAGAAGAAAATTACAGCTAAACACAAACACCCCAGAAATGTCATAACAGCCCTTGTCACCAAGGGAAAGTCAAGGTCAAAAGGTCTTGTCACTAAGGGATTAATGCTGCAATGGCAGAAATGTGGATTCTACTCAATCTCTGTGGAAAACGCTTCATCAAAAGCACCAATATGCACTATTTTATCAATACTTCTACCTGAGCCAATAGGGGAGCGTCTTTCCCTCCCAGTTGCATTAAGGCTTTGGGTAGGAAGGTAAATTTTCCACCAAAGTTTGTTTCCAAACTGGATTTTTCCAGCAGCCCTATAAACAGGAAAAAAACATAAACAAATAATAAAGTCAATGAACATGGTAAAATCAAGACTATAATAATATTTTATACTGTATAGTCATTGAAACAACAATACAGATTAGCATCCTGGGGACAGCCCCATGTTTATACCACAGGCATCTCCATTGAGAGGCACGTTTTCTCCAGCAGAAGTTGTGAATTGAGATACATTTCAGAGGTCACTGAGAGAGCAACACTGTCCGCAGACAGATTCTCACCACACAGCACAGCTGTCATATAAATCCTTAGAGGATTAGAAAATGATGCAGGAAAAGTTTAGTAAAATCGGCAATCATGAGTACCGTATTTGCTCGAATATAAGACGACCCTGATTATAAGACGACCCCCCAAACTTTGGATATTCCTTTAGGATAAAAACTAAAAGCCTGAATATAAGACTACCCTATAGGAAAAAAGTTTAACTTGTATATATGTTAATTGCTTTTTAATATTTAATAAAAAATGGATATTAAACAAATGCATTTCTTGTTTTTATTTCCTTTTATGTGCCAATGCGGCCTCTCTCCCCCTCCCCCAGCTGTCGCTCTCCCCCTCCCCAGCGTTGTCTCTCTCCCCCTCCCCAGCGTTGTCTCTCTCCCCCTCCCCAGCGTTGTCTCTCTCCCCCTCCCCAGCGTTGTCTCTCTCTCCCTCCCCAGCGTTGTCTCTCTCCCCCTCCCCAGCGTTGTCTCTCTCCCCCTCCCCAGCGTTGTCTCTCTCTCCCTCCCCAGCGTTGTCTCTCTCCCCCTCCCCAGCGTTGTCTCTCTCCCCCTCCCCAGCGTTGTCTCTCTCTCCCTCCCCAGCGTTGTCTCTCTCCCCCTCCCCAGCGTTGTCTCTCTCTCCCTCCCCCCAAAATTCTCTCTCTCTCTCTCTCTCCACCTCCCTCCCCCTTGTCTCTTCCCCCTCCCCTTGTCTGTCTCTCTCTATCCCCCCTCCCCTTGTCTCTCTCTATTCCCCCTCCCTCCCATTTTCTCTCTGTCCCCCTCCCCTTTTCTCTTAGTCCCCCCCTCCCCTTGTCTATGTCTCCCCCCTCCCTCCCATTGTCTATGTCTCCCCCCCCCCCCCCCCTCACTCCCTCCCCCTCACCTTGTCTCACTTTCCCTGGTGCCTAGTGGAGGCAGCCGGAGGATGTCAGCACAATACGCGCAGACATCCCCCGCTGCTGCCCGGCACTTCCGCCGGGACTTTTATGATGAAGCCGGAAGGACCCGGCTTCATCATAGAAGTCCCGGCGGTCGTGCCGGGCGGCAGGGGAGGATGTCTGTTAGCGAGGGGGATCTAGGTCCCCTGCAGCTGACCTGGATCCCAGTCTTATAGTCTGACCTCGATTTGAGGTCAGATTATAAGACGACCTCGATTATAAGATGAGGGGTCCTTTTCAGAGCATTCTCCTCTAGTTTTACATTCAGAATCATTTCTCTGGGATGAACCTCTACATCCAGTGACAACCAATAAGTAGGGCTATAGCAACAGCCCTCTTACACTTTAAAAGTAACAGTTAACGGGGGGGTTTGGGGGGTGAATATCTCTTACCGAGATCCAAGGCAAATTCAGCAACATGTGAGCTCGAACAGCTGACCAGAACCGAGTCTTCAACCTTCTGCTCATCCATCCCGTAGTTACTAAGGATTTTATGCAGCTCTACAATCCAAGAGAAACAGAAATCTTCTTTAAAGAGACACAAAGATTTAAACAATGAAAGGGTGGCTACCTTTTCTTTAAAGAATACATACTGGCAAGGCTATCGCCTGCACAGGCTTAATGTAGACTTAAACCAATTACCGTATTTGCTCGAATATAAGACAAGGTTTTTTGTCTTTTTTTCTCTGTAAAAGACCCCTCATCTTATATTCAAGGTCGTCTTATTGTCTGACCTCAAATCGAGGTCAGACTATAAGACTGGGATCCAGGTCCTCCGCAGAGCTGCAGGGGACCTGTATGCCCCTCGCAAACAGCCAGAAAATGTGTTCAGTAATTAGTTAAATTCCTGGTGGCGGCCCTGTTGCGACCCACTCACAACCAGCCGCGACCCACTTTCAACCCGCTCGCGATCCATTCTCAACCAGCCACGACCCACTCTCAACCAGCTCGTGACCTACTCTTAACCAGCTCGCGACCTACTCTCAACCAGCTCGCGACCCACTCTCAACCAGCCACGACCCACTCTCAACAAGCCACGACCCACTCTCAACAAGCCACAACCCACTCTCAACCAGCTCGTGACCTACTCTTAACCAGCTCGCGACCTACTCTCAACCAGCTCGCGACCCACTCTCAACCAGCCACGACCCACTCTCAACCAGCTCGTGACCTACTCTTAACCAGCTCGCCACCTACTCTCAACCAGCTCAGGACCCACTCTCAACCAGCTCAGGACCCACTCTCAACCAGCTCAGGACCCAATTTTAGGTCAGGACCAACCCGTTTGAGAAACACTGCTTTCAAGTCTTAAGTTCCAACAAATAGGATTTATTTCTTATGGGTTTGGTCCCTTGCATGTACTAACGACATGAGATAACTTACCTCTGGCATCTATTAATGGCACACAGTAGCGATTACCGGATTTTCGGAGTAACGGTAGCAGATTGTGAAAGAGGTAGAATGATCCTGATTTCAGAGCCTGACGGCAAACGTCATCGTTTTCTTTCAAGTTAAACAGATAGCTACAAATAGAGACAGTTTACACATACAACACGACACAATCAACTCTGTAAACATGAACAGAAAGCCGAGAATCTGCTTCTAAACTATGTCATTTGATTTTTATTAAATCTTATTTAAGCCAACTGAGTATTAGACCATAATATATGTTACTGGACAGAAAGATTTTAGAATGTAGGTCTTTTTTTATTTTATTTTTCGGTTATTTTTCTATATTTCTCTTTTATGAATATGTTGTATATTCTCTGTTTAAAATATGTTGTGGAAAATAAATAAATAAATAAACTTGCACTCTTTCTCTCTCTATGCATCGGCACAGAATAAGAATAAAGAAATTGGACTAATCAATTTTTTACCTATTTCACCGCATAGCTCTATCAGGGGGCGGGCATTTTCTTTTGAATCTTGGGTTAGACTTTTCTTTATCTGATCCAAGATGTCAGCCCCCTGATTGAACTATACAAGCTCTAGCAGGGAGCGGACATCTAGGGTCAAATGAAAAAAAGATCTGTCCCACGATTCTAAACAACATGTCCGCTCTCTGATGGAGCTATGCGGAGCAAAGATTCTAAACAACATGTCCGCTCTCTGATGGAGCTATGTGGAGCAAAGATTCTAAACAACATGTCCGCTTTCTGATGGAGCTATGAGGAGCAAAGATTCTATACAACATGTCCGCCCCCTGATAGAGCTATCCAGAGCAAAGATTCTAAACAACATGACCCCTCTCATAGAGCTATACAGAGCAAAGATTCTAAACAACATGTCCGCCCCCTGATAGAGCTAAACAGAGTCAAGATTCTAAACATGTCCGCCCCCTGATAGAGCTATACAAAGCAAAGATTCTAAACAATATGTCTGCCCCCTGATAGAGCTATGCAGAGCAAAGATTCTAAACAACATGTCGCCCCCAGATAGAGCTATCCAGAGTTAAGATTCTAAACAACATGTCCGCCCCCTGATAGAACTATAGAGAGCAAAGATTCTAAACAACATGTCTGCCCCCTGATAGAGCTATACAGAGCAAAGATTCTAAACAATATGTCCCCTCTGATGGAGCTATGCGGAGCAAAGATTCTAAAAAACATGTCTGCTCTCTGATGGAGCTATGTTTAGCAAAGAGGGCTCAATAAGGAACTTTATTTATATTTCATTAAAGAAGTTCTAATTAAAATGCGATCTTTCAATTTAACAGATTGATAATGCTTTTGCTAACAGTTCTCCTTTAAATAGCCAAACCTCAATTCATCTTCACACACAAGCCATAAAATAAATATGATAAGTCTTTTCTCATGGCACAAACATGAGAATAGAAAAACAATTACTCTAACTGCCTGTTACATAAGACACATGGCAGTAATGTGATAGGAGAAACATCTGAGTGTGATAAACAGAAAGCAAAGTCCGAATATCCATCTGTCTGTTTTATTAGTTATAGAGAATGAAGAAAATTCAATCATTTCTTAAATGCAAGTTGGATTAGATTTATAAATCACGAAATGAAACATCATAAAATGGCCCGAGAGCTTTTAAGATAATGTATATGGTCATTATGTTTATTGCCCACATACAATAATCTCTTATATAAATTATGTTTTTCAGCAACACTAAATCCTTACTGCAAAACAGTGAGTACCAGAAACACTTAAAGGGGTTCTGGTACCCCCTAGATTATTTTCTGCGTGTTGTACATGTGAATAATTGTGTGAAATTCACTTATTTTTACTTTAAAACAAGTTCGCCTGTAGATTTACATTGAAAATAATTTCACCGGGGCTTCTGAATCCAGTGACATCAGTGAGAGGGAGGACGCAGGAGTCATGCGGTCTGACATTGCAGCAGTTTTCATGCCCCCCCCCCCCCCCCCCGAGAAATTGCTGTAATTAGCCATTACTGTGGAATCAACCTCTCTCTGTTGAACTCTGCTTTTGGATGCTGGGGGCTTGGTTTCAGCCAGCTTTGTGCACTATTAGGTAAGTTTGGGACATTGCTCCTTCTGCAACAGTTTTCATGTTTCCCAGAAATAGAATTGTACTTTTTTTTTTTGGGGGGGGGGGGGGGGGTTAGGAGAGGGCACTGATTTGGGCAGGAGAAGAATGAGTTGGTTTTTTTTAATTCAAAAATACTTCATTCTCCCATTCAGTTGAATTGGATAATTATTCCAACTCCGCTACTATGGCCTTCATTTTGAAATCCCCTTCTCGAGTCCCTCTTTCGTGCTATCCACTAACAGATGGAAAGTAAAATGACCTATAGCCACCAATATTCCATGAAATGGGCCTCGGACATAATGTTCGCACATGCTATGGGAAGCACTTGGGATTTTATTCAGTCCTTTCTTTCTTGAAGGAAGCAATGATTGTTCAAAACCTGTGAACACTACAGTTCCTCCTCCATCTCTTTTTAAACGTCCAAAATGAACTATGTGCTGTTTAACATAGAGATCGAAGAGACTGTGTACAATATGGACAAGGGTTTGGTTTTTGGGTTTGTTTTTTTTTTTTTTTTTTGTACCTTTATAAATAGCATCTGCTCCGCACAAATCTCAGGTTACAAGATTTTGTCTTTTACATATTGCTGCCCACTGCCACTCCCGTCAAGGCTGTAATTATCATTTAAAATATACTCCAAAAAAAAAGGTATTAAACTTCCAAAAATAAACGTGCTTTAAGCCACATCAGCTGCTGGATGTCGTATCACAATGATCTGCCCAAAACAGCAACTGAAATTCCACCGAGCTGGCTCTGGAGTGGTAAAAGGGGCGTTCAAATAAAACACTGGCAGAAGTGGAATTTACTAGGTAAAATCATTCTTTTGGAACCATGAGTTAAAGAGAACATTAGACATTAAACAAGGAGCTCTGTCAAACGAAACACTGCTTATACCGTGAATACGTACAGAATAAAAATAATATAAGAAACGATCTATACATTGTGTTAGCGAAATTAAAGGCAAATGCATAAAATGAGATAAATATATGGTTCACATGTGACTGTAGGGTCTCCAGCTTATGACATCACCGGTGATGGGCCTGTCCTCCACCGTCGGAGATGAATTTGGTGAGCCAGTCTGCCCCACACCAAACGGCACTGCCAGATCACGGAGTATGAAAGGAACAAATAGAGCCCCCTAGGACTGCCTGATTAAACGTTATGGTGGTTTTAGCCCCTCTTTTTGCTATTTTTAAAATTGCAGTCCCATCATTTTATTTTGTGTGTTTTGCTTAGATTTTGCCTAACCTGCCATCATTTCCCCAGGACAAGTTCTATTGCCGTTGCTGATATCTGGAATTAGTTGTATTTTAAAACAGGTGGTCCAGGCCATAAATTAATTTACCCCTCCCGATATTGGTGACACTCACAAGGAATGTGAATAGGCCCGCAATTAGCATCCTGGGCAACAGAAGATTTACTTTGCAAGGAATAATGACTGTATGACTGTGCCTTATATATTGAGATAACATTTGAAGTAATAAAAGTGGTCCAGTCATCGATGCCTTGTTCCTGCTGTTCGAAATTTTTGTGCTAAAATTGACTTTTGTAAATGAACCCCCAAAGAATGACTTGTCAACCAATATGTCACTAAGTACCAAGTCCTATATGGACCATGGACTAGGGGTACAGGAAGCAGTATGAGCGACAGATCCAAAATGTCAGACATCAAAGCAGTAGTCTTAAGTATCCAACATCAATAAAGCTGGCCACCAGACCATCGGCGTGGAAAATAGAGACTTAAACCTACCTAGTAATGCAACCAGAACCCATTAGTGACCACGGTTTGAGGGGTCCGTCGTCCCCAGCAGAATGGGAGAATTTCTCAAACTCAGCTACTTTGCCCTTGAGTTTTGAATTCTCTTGTCAATTCCCCTCTTTTATGAATAAAGTTCACCCGGGTGATTATTTCTGAGCACTTGTCATATATATATCTATAATGTCTAGAAACCCCACCCACAAGGCCCCCATTCACTACATCCAGTCACATAGTTTAAATGATCATTTGAGAGACTGAGTGTCATGTAAGTAAGGGCCCATCAATCAATATTGGTAATATAGTTTGACACAAGGGTCTGCTCAATAAATAGAGAATTACAAGGAATTGACAAGGCAATTTCAAACTTTAGGGCAAAGTAGGAGAATTCTTCTAACTTATTATTCTAACTCTGCTACGTAGGTTTTAAATTCCTCAAATCTCGAATGTTTGCATCAAAACAAAAATGTGTGTCTCCTCTGTTCTACCTCTCTCCCCTCCCTGTCCTCCCCCCCCCCCCATGATTCCCCACTCCTCCCAAACCGTCACTTACTCCTTCTCCCCCCCCCACTTCCCCCTTCTCTCCCCCCCCCCACTCCCCCCTTCTCCCCCCCCACATCCCCCTTCTCCCCCCCCCCCACTCCCCCCTTCTCCCCTCCCACTTCCCCCTTCTCCCCCCCCACTTCCCCCTTCTCTCCCCCCTACTCCCCCCTTCTCCCCCCCCCCACTTCCCCCTTCTCTCCCCCCTTCTCCCCCCCCACTTCCCCCTTCTCCCCCCCACTTCCCCCTTCTCCCCCCCACTTCCCCCTTCTCTCCCCCCCACTCCCCCCTTCTCTCCCCCCCACTCCCCCCTTCTCTCCCCCACTCCCCCTTCTCTCCCCCACTTCCCCCTTCTCTCCCCCCCACTTCCCCCTTCTCTCCCCCCACTCCCCCCTTCTCTCCCCCCCACTCCCCCCCCACTTCCCCCTTCTCCCCCCCCCACTTCCCCCTTCTCTCCCCCCCCCACTTCCCCCTTCTCTCCCCCCCACTCCCCCCTTCTCTCCCCCCCACTTCCCCCTTCTCCCCCCCCCCCACTTCCCCCTTCTCCCCCCCCACTTCCCCCTTCTCTCCCCCCCACTCCCCCCTTCTCTCCCCCCTTCTCCCCCCCCCCCCCCCACTTCCCCCTTCTCCCCCCCCCCCCCCACTTGATCAGGTATGCTTTCTATTATGTCTGCTGTATACTCGACAAAGACCCATCTCTTCCCCCCACAGCATGTCCTCCCCCCTCCCGGTGATTACCTTTGTAATGTCTACTTTCTATCACTGAAAATCCAATAAAAATATATTAAGCAAAAAAACAACAAGTGCAATTTGTGTGTTTTGGGGGTTTTTCTGCATATAAAAGAAATTCCCAGTGAAAAGAATGGCTTACCGTGTTCTTTCCACGTAAGAGGAGCACCGTCTGATACCCAGAGAGGCCCCATGGCTATTGAGATGTCCAAGCATCTTCTGGATCTACTCCTACAACGTGAAAATACAAATAAGAACAGAGACTACATGAGTTCACTTCACAATAAATATGTACTGTGTAAAAGACTATGTCTTCCATTATGGCTCCTGCGTTGAGTTTGCCAAGTGGTGTAAAGCTACGGCCACTAGGTCGGCCATTTTTTGGAGTGTGATGTAGAACGATATTTCCTTTCCTATTAAATGATTTTGTTTGTTGTGTTTGGCCAGCTGTAGCAAGATCATTTGTAATGTTATATAAGATCCCTGCAGCGTCTCGGCACTGGTCATTTCTTAGTTGTCTATATGTTCAGTATTTTTTTATATCGCCAGTGGCATCAGTAGATGGGTCACCAGACATTCTAGGGGGCTCCTAGCTATGTGTAATACCAGATTAGAAAACACAACCAGTACCAGCTTGGACCCACATCGCTTGTCACAGTTCCAGGTCTCTCTCCAAGTGATAAGGGGACAGAGCTGGCGCTGTGACAGGTGATATGGGGACAGAGCTGGAGCTGTGACAAGTGATAAGGGGACAGAGCTGGCGCTGTGACAAGTGATGTGGGGACAGAGCTGGCGCTGTGACAAGTGATATAGGGACAGAGCTGGCACTGTGGCAAGTGATATGAGGGACAGAGCTGGTGCTGGGGCAAGTAATGTGGGGACAGAGCTGGCACTGTGACAGGTGATGTGGGGACAGAGCTGGCACTGTGACAGGTGATGTGGGGACAGAGCTGGCACTGTGACAGGTGATGTGGGGACAGAGCTGGCGCTGTGACAGGTGATGTGGGGACAGAGCTGGCGCTGTGACAAGTGATGTGGGGACAGAGCTGGCGCTGTGACAAGTGATATGGGGACAGAGCTAGAGCTGTGACAAGTGATATGGGGACAGAGCTAGAGCTGTGACAAGTGATGTGGGGACAGAGCTGGAGCTGTGACAAGTGATGTGGGGACAGAGCTGGCGCTGTGACAAGTGATATGGGGACAGAGCTGGAGCTGTGACAAGTGATGTGAGGACAGAGCTGGCGCTGTGGCAAGTGATGTGGGGACAGAGCTGGCGCTGTGACAAGTGATATGGGGACAGAGCTGGCACTGTGACAAGTGATATGGGGACAGAGCTGGCGCTGTGGCAAGTGATATGGGGACAGAGCTGGAGCTGTGACAAGTGATGTGGGGACTGAGCTGGCGCTGTGGCAAGTGATGTGGGGACAGAGCTGGAGCTGTGACAAGTGATATGGGGACAGAGTTGGCACTGTGACAAGTGATATGGGGACAGAGCTGGCGCTGTGACAAGTGATATGGGGACAGAGCTGGCGCTGTGACAAGTGATATGGGGACAGAGCTGGCGCTGTGACAAGTGATATAGGGACAGAGCTGGCGCTGTGGCCAGTGATATGGGGACAGAGCTGGAGCTGTCACAAGTGATGTGGGGACAGAGCTGGCGCTGTGGGAAGTGATATGGGGACAGAGCTGGAGCTGTGACAAGTGATATGGGGACAGAGTTGGCACTGTGACAAGTGATATGGGGACAGAGCTAGCACTGTGACAAGTGATATGGGGACAGAGCTGGCGCTGTGACAAGTGCTATCAATTAGTGATATTTGGTGAGGTCAGGCGTACATTTTTTGCCCTGGGGCACAGTGGTTCCTAGTTACACCTGTGTTTATCACTTAAGCGTTCCTCATGACACCTGTTTATATATACATATATTTACGGGGTAATGTGTAAAGTTCTAACAGTGACCCAGTCACCACTGGTTACATCACTGTTAGAACTTTACCCCAGAAATAACCTTTATCCTGACCCCCGCTGTATTTTAGATTCTATATTGGATTTTGCAATAGCATTAAAACATCATTCCAATTTATTCTTTAAACAATTACCAATATGAGAAAACACGGCTATATTGCGTTTAATAAGTACTTCTACAGCTCTAACAAGCATCGGCTGCAAGAGGAGAGCAGAAAGGTGGTTATTGTTCCTTCGTAATACCAGAGGGTTTCAACTCGAGGAGAAGGTAATCCTTACCAAGGAAGAGGGTATAGGTCAGGGCTTGAAGGATCTACTTCAAGAGACAAGCCACAGAACCCACAGGACAGCTTCAATCAGCCACACTATTAAAGGGGCTGTATCACCTAAACATTATTTATACTGTGCATGCTAAAAAAGAAACTGAAAATGACCTATGAATTTTGTCAGTAAAACTGCAAGCAAATGCCTAAATTAGGAGAAAAACGGGTTTTTAATGCCCCTCCTGCTTATGACATCACCTATGGCCTAGTATGCAAATGAACTGGGTTTCAGTGGGCAATGTGTCACTTGCATATCAAGCCACTGGTGATGTCATAAGCGGGAGACTCCACACGGACATTTAAACCCCATTTTTTTTAATTCTAATCCAGGCATTTGCTTGCAATTTGCTAACATAATGTATAGATCATTTTCAATACTACGTGGCACAGTCCCGTAAGACTTTCACATCCACAGCCATTTAAACAAGGATTACGGATAGTCGTTTAATACAGAGTGCTACTGCGGCTCTCTCTGCTGATGGAGTGCAACTCCCATCCTACTCAGCCATCCTCTTCAGGTAAGCGGGAAATTATGGGCCAGGTAGTTCAGGAACAACCGATGATCGTTTGGGGATTTTGCAGGACAAAAAAAATAAAATGCTAATGGCTGAAGATAAATACTCGGTCTGCTTGAAATCCCCACGAAGTCGGCTTGGCAACAAACCGTATCTTTGTCATTGTAATGTGAGGCGTCCCACAGAGGCCATTGTTAAATCTGGCAACGCTCTGCCATCTTGGCCCACTGCTAAGAGGATTGGGGAAGGCCTTATTGCTCCCAGAGGACAAAGTGAATGCGCATTACCATGGCAATATGAGTCGTACATGAACGGGGGGGGGGGTCACAGAATGGGAGTCTAGCTTCCTGATATTAACCCCAACATCGCTGTATATTGCCCAGAGACTTAAAGGGACAATCCAACTTGTTTAACCCTTGCTTCCTTAAAGGAAGCAAGGGTTAAACAAAACATGTCCCGGTAGAATTAAGTAAACCCGTAATAGATCCACGCGTGGTTACTATCTGCTGTGTCTCACACGCGAGACACAGCACTTCCTGGTTGTCCCGTGCTGATAAAGCTTTTTATGCTTGTATAGCTTTATCAGGGGCGGTCATGTTGTTAGAATCTTTGCTCTGTATAGCTCTATCAGGGGGCAGACATGTTGATTAGAATCTTTGCTCTGTATAGCTCTATCAGGGGGCGGACATGTTGATTAGAATCTTTGCTCTGTATAGCTCTATCAGGGGGCGGACATGTTGGTTAGAATCTTTGCTCTGTATAGCTCTATCAGGGGGCGGACATGTTGGTTAGAATCTTTGCTCTGTATAGCTCTATCAGGGGGCAGACATGTTGGTTAGAATCTTTGTTCTCTATAGCTCTGTCAGGGGGCGTACATGTTGGTTAGAATCTTTGCTCTGTATAGCTCTGTCAGGAGGCAGACATGTTGGTTAGAATCTTTGCTCTGTATAGCTCTATCAGGGGGCGGACATGTTGGTTAGAATCTTTGCTCTGTATAGCTCTATCGGGGGGAGGACATGTTGTTTAGAATCTTTGCTCTGTATATCTCTATCAGGGGCGGACATGTTGGTTAGAATCTTTGCTCTGTATAGCTCTATCAGGGGCGGACATGTTGTTTAGAATCTTTGCTCTGTATAGCTTTATCAGGGGCAGACATGTTGGTTAGAATCTTTGCTCTGTATAGCTCTATCAGGGGCGGACATAATGTTTAGAATCTTTGCTCTGTATAGCTTTATCAGGGGGCGGACATGTTGTTTAGAATCTTTGCTCTGTATAGCTCTATCAGGGGGCGGACATGTTGTTTAGAATCTTTGCTCTGTATAGCTTTATCAGGGGGCAGACATGTTGTTTAGAATCTTTGCTCTGTATAGCTTTATCAGGGGGCAGACATGTTGTTTAGAATCTTTGCTCTGTATAGCTCTATCAGGGGGCAGACATGTTGTTTAGAATTTTGGGTCAGCTGAACCAAGGTCTGACCCAAGATGTCTGCTCCCTGATAGAGCTGTACATGCAGAAAGTGCTGAATAAAGTATTTTATTTTGTATTATTTCATTAAAGCATTTCTATTTAAAATTCCCATACTGGATGCAATCCTTTAACTAAACAGAACTTTGTGTTTTGCCGAAAAGTGGTCCATTAAGTATGTCCCTCTGATGATGGCATGTGGAAATAAGGGCCTCTCTCGGCACCAGCTCTCTCTGCACCTGGACTTTTTATTATTGGCTATGGGACATGCAAGCTGCATTGTATGTAGGGAGCAGACACAAGATGTCAGCACTGTAATAGAGAAAGGAACACAGAACATGCTGCATAGTTGCCAACCGTCCTGAATTTGCTGGGGCAATCCTGTTTTTTGGGATCCCGTCAGATTTGGGTTTGTCACTGCATTATTACTTAATTCTTTTTAAAGATATACGTAACAAAATGCTGTACTATATTCTCTGTAAACATCAATGTGTGTAGGATTGTGTATATTTATCCCACACACAGGCATACTAAATCATGTCATTCATCCCTTACGTGTGAATGGTCCAAGCCAGATGCGGATCCTCTTTCCTAGATGTGCAAATAGCATCTGCGCTTTTACAGCCTCTCTCCACCTGCACAAACAACAAGGCAGGATGTTATTTGCTATCCTGTTCAAACTCTTGAAACTTAATTAGCAAATGTATTATAAACAAACAGGAACGACTGGATCATTCTGAAATAAGACACAGGAGAGAAGATAAAGGGGTCGATGGTGGGCCAGAGTTCACTTTTAGAACCTTGGCCCACTAAAATGTTCTTTATATAGAACTCTCGTAGAGCTTTATAACACATTATGCATACCCCTAACATGGGTACTGCAGTCGCTCTACTATAAATAAAGACCTGCCTTATTATACAAGCCTCTCCTTATTGGATGTAAGTCAATTTAAAGGGTCCAGAGAAATTATTTTCAATGTAAAACTATATAGCTGAATAGGGGAACGCTTCTTTGATTCCCAGCTGGTGACAAAGCAGAATGCTCGGTGATTTGGGTACAAGGCCAAGGTGAGTGAAGGTCCATGGATATGTCCATCATGGACAATGTTGGTGGTGGACCCTGCTATGGGGATGGGAGACACATAAGACGAAATATGAAAATGATCACAGAATGGATGTTGTGGGCACAGCTTTCTGAAACTTAGTAAGAAATGTGACCACGAAATAAGGAGGTCTATGTAGTGCTCCTGGGTTCTGGAATGGAGCCCAAGATACAGACAAGTCCAAAAAAACAGAGGTACAATCCAAGGTCAGGGCAGGCAGAAAAGGTTCACACTCTAAAGAGAGCTGTGGATACGGGCAAGGAGGGGCAATGTATCAGTATATGGTCACCAGTGTCCGTGGCAAGGTCTGCGAAGGTTCCATAGAACATCATCTTCCATGTTTGCAAATGGGCGCGTTATAGTGGCAGCGTTAGAGTGAGGTTAATAGACGATAGGGTGACCACATCAGTGTTCTAACGAGTTACGTTAAATGTAATCTCCGGTACTGTAACCAGTACAATGTATATCAGTTTTTAGCCTGTAGCCCTGAAACTTGCATACATAATACAATGGCAATATAGACACCCTAGGACTTGCTCTGGTGCACAGCATTGTGGGAGTGACATGATTGGGCCCCAGTAATAGGGGAGCAGCGAACACACAGAGTACTACTAGCGAATTAGTCACGGATTTGTGAAATAACGGTACAAAGTGTTCATGTTTAAAGCCAGATTTGAGCAGTTCGTGCATCGCTTGCTCCTATAGGTGCAGATTTTATTTGGTGTAAAGAAGTGTTAGATAACAATGGTTTCTTCTGTAACAGATCAAAGAGGCGGCTTCTTGGAAGAAACAAAATGGCCCAACAGACATGCTTAAAACATATTGGGGGTTATTTATAAAAAGCCAGTTCTGAGGAAGGAATCACCCTTAAATATGAATCCTGCGGTGGTTACAGAGGAGGGGTAAGTAGGGGGGGGGGGGGGGGGGGTTGCTCTTTAATGGGCCAACCTTTCTATCCAGAGGTCTTGTTTGTCTATCCATCTCTGTACTGGTTAGCGATGGCACACAGACGGGGCAGAGCTATCTGAATGCCCAGGACAGTTGTTTTTGCAGGAGTTATGAATAAAGGTCATTTTGGGGTAAAAGTGGTCCAATCAGCAGGCACATTCCAATGGTTGGATTTTGGGGTGACTGCCCCACTTGATGAACTTTGCTCCCCACTATTTTGCTGTATTTGGATAGGTATTTGCAAGGATAGGACTTGCACAAAACTCCATTCTGGTGCAGAGTTGTGAAAGAGGACTAATCAGCAGGTACATTGCGTTTCCATACTGATTGCTCCACCTTTTATGTCCCAGGATTTCCAGTAACTGTCTCCAGCCTCAGAATAAAGAGCATGCCTGCTGCCCTATTAGGATGCCAAACACTGCAAACATAACCTATATCTGTTCTGCTGGCACACCATCATTATGCACCATCATTATCCACCATCATTATGCACCATTATTATGCACCATCATTATGCACCATCATTATGCACCATCATTATGCACCATCATCATGCACCATTATCATGCACCATCATTATCCACCATCATCATGCACCATCATCATGCACCATCATCATGCACCATCATTATCCACCATCATCATGCACCATCATCATCCACCATCATTATGCACCATCATTATCCACCATCATTATGCACCATCATCATGCACCATCATCATGCACCATCATCATGCACCATCATCATCCACCATCATCATGCACCATCATTATCCACCATCATCATGCACCATCATCATGCACCATCATCATCCACCATCATCATGCACCATCATTATCCACCATCATTATGCACCATCATCATGCACCATCATCATGCACCATCATCATGCACCATCATCATGCACCATCATCATGCACCATCATTATCCACCATCATCATGCACCATCATCATGCACCATCATCATGCACCATCATTATCCACCATCATCATGCACCATCATCATGCACCATCATTATCCACCATCATCATGCACCATCATCATCCACCATCATCATGCACCATCATCATGCACCATCATCATGCACCATCATCATGCACCATCATTATCCACCATCATCATGCACCATCATCATGCACCATCATTATGCACCATCATCATGCACCATCATCATCCACCATCATCATGCACCATCATCATGCACCATCATTATGCACCATCATCATGCACCATCATTATCCACCATCATCATGCACCATCATCATGCACCATCATCATGCACCATCATTATCCACCATCATCATGCACCATCATTATGCACCATCATCATGCACCATTGCTCTGATTTTGCTCTGCACTTTGTTTCATGTCACTTACTTCCGCTCTGCCAGCTGAACCTGGAGGTACCGTGTGACCTTAGAACGTGTCCCCTCGGTGGCATCATGGGAGATGTAGTCTTGACGAAGGACGTTGCACAGCTAGGCCTGCCCGTCAGCAAACTCCATTGGACTACGTTTCCCAGCAGCTACTGCAACGTGCCGACAGCAGCGCTACATGGAGCGTCACGTGTGTGGCATGTTCAATAAACCTGTGAGGGAAGTGGTCACCATGGCAACCAGGAGAGTGTGACGGCTGATTGTGCCCCAGAACACCGAGGGGGGATACAGATAACCCCTCCCCCACACCGAGGGGGGGGGAATACAGATAACCCCTCCCCCACACCGAGGGGGGGATACAGATAACCCCTCCCCCACACCGAGGGGGGATACAGATAACCCCTCCCCCACACCGAGGGGGGGGATACAGATAACCCCTCCCCCACACCGAGGGGGGGGGGGATACAGATAACCCCTCCCCCACACCGAGGGTGGGGGGGATACAGATAACCCCTCCCCCACACCGAGGGGGGGATACAGATAACCCCTCCCCCACACCGAGGGGGGGGGGATACAGATAACCCCTCCCCCACACCGAGGGGGGGGGATACAGATAACCCCTCCCCCACACCGAGGGGGGGGGGGATACAGATAACCCCTCCCCCACACCGAGGGTGGGGGGGATACAGATAACCCCTCCCCCACACCGAGGGGGGGATACAGATAACCCCTCCCCCACACCGAGGGGGGGATACAGATAACCCCATCCCCACACCGAGGGGGGGATACAGATAACCCCTCCCCCACACCGAGGGGGGGATACAGATAACCCCTCCCCCACACCGAGGGGGGGATACAGATAACCCCTCCCCCACACCGAGGGTTGGGATACAGATAACCCCTCCCCCACACCGAGGGGGGGATACAGATAACCCCTCCCCCACACCGAGGGTTGGGATACAGATAACCCCTCCCCCACACCGAGGGGGGGATACAGATAACCCCTCCCCCACACCGAGGGGGGGATACAGATAACCCCTCCCCCACACCGAGGGGGGGATACAGATAACCCCATCCCCCACACCGAGGGGGGATACAGATAACCCCTCCCCCACACCGAAGGGGGGGGATACAGATAACCCCTCCCCCACACCGAGGGGGGGATACAGATAACCCCTCCCCCACACCGAGGGGGGATACAGATAACCCCATCCCCCACACCGAGGGGGGGTATACAGATAACCCCATCCCCCACACCGAGGGGGGGGATACAGATAACCCCATCCCCCACACCGAGGGGGGGGGATACAGATAACCCCTCCCCCACACACACCGAGGGGGGATACAGATAACCCCTCCCCCACACCGAGGGGTGATACAGATAACCCCTCCCCCACACCGAGGGGGGGATACAGATAATCCCTCCCCCACACACACCGAGGGGGGATACAGATAACCCCTCCCCCACACCGAGGGGTGATACAGATAACCCCTCCCCCACACCGAGGGGGGTATACAGATAACCCCATCCCCCACACCGAGGGGGGGATACAGATAACCCCTCCCCCACACCGAGGGGGGGATACAGATAACCCCTCCCCCACACCGAGGGGGGGGATACAGATAACCCCTCCCCCACACCGAGGGGTGATACAGATAACCCCTCCCCCACACCGAGGGGGGGATACAGATAATCCCTCCCCCACACACACCGAGGGGGCGATACAGATAACCCCTCCCCCACACACACCGAGGGGGGGATACAGATAACCCCTCCCCCACACCGAGGGGGTGATACAGATAACCCCTCCCCCCTTCTTGGTTAGAATTCTGGCAGTGATGTCATCAGCAGATATATTGATGTCATAAGTAGTAATATTCCACTGGTTTCCATGGTAACTGGATCCCTTTTAAAGCATAACATCAGAATTGGCCGTTATAATTAAACCCCAACACACGCGCACAGTCCTGCCGCTCTACACACAGTCCTGCCACTCTACACACAGTCCTGCCACTCTACACACAGTCCTGCCACTCTACACACAGTCCTGCCGCTCTACACACAGTCCTGCCGCTCTACACACAGTCCTGCCGCTCTACACACAGTCCTGCCACTCTACACACAGTCCTGCCACTCTACACACAGTCCTGCCGCTCTACACACAGTCCTGCCACTCTATACACAGCTCTACACACAGTCCTGCCACTCTACACACAGTCCTGCCACTCTACACACAGTCCTGCCACTCTACACACAAAGTCCTGCCACTCTACACAAAGTCCTGCCACTCTACACACAGTCCTGCCGCTCTACACACAGTCCTGCCACTCTACGCACAATCCTGCCACTTTAAACGCAATCCTGCCACTCTCACATACACAGTCCTGCCACTCTACGCACAATCCTGCCACTTTAAACGCAATCCTGCCACTCTCACATGCACATTCTGTCACTCAGTCACACGCACAATCCTGCCACTCTCACATGCACATTCTGTCCCTCAGACACACGCACAATCCTGCCACTCTCACATGCACATTCTGTCACTCACTCAGACACACGCACAATCCTGCCACTCTACGAACAATCCTGCCACTTTAAACACAATCCTGCCACTCTCACACGCACATTCTGTCACTCACTCAGACACACGCACAATCCTGCCACTCTCACATGCACATTCTGTCACTCAGACACACGCGTACAATCCTGCCACTCTCACATGCACATTCTGTCACTCACTCAGACACACGCGTACAATCCTGCCACTCTCACATGCACATTCTGTCACTCACTCAGACACACGCGTACAATCCTGCCACTTTCACATGCACATTCTGTCACTCACTCAGACACACGCGTACAATCCTGCCACTCTCACATGCACATTCTGTCACTCACTCAGACACACGCGTACAATCCTGCCACTCTCACATGCACATTCTGTCACTCACTCAGACACACACACAATCCTGCCACTCTCACATGCACATTCTGTCACTCACTCAGACACATGCACAATCCTGCCACTCTCACATGCACATTCTGTCACTCACTCAGACACACGCACAATCCTGCCACTCTCACACGCACATTCTGTCACTCACTCAGACACATGCACAATCCTGCCACTCTCACATGCACATTCTGTCACTCACTCAGACACACGCGTACAATCCTGCCACTCTCACACGCACATTCTGTCACTCACTCAGACACACGCGTACAATCCTGCCACTCTCACACGCACATTCTGTCACTCACTCAGACACACGCGTACAATCCTGCCACTCTCACACGCACATTCTGTCACTCACTCAGACACACGCGTACAATCCTGCCACTCTCACATGCACATTCTGTCACTCACTCAGACACATGCACAATCCTGCCACACTCACATGCACATTCTGTCACTCACTCAGACACACGCACAATCCTGCCACTCTCACATGCACATTCTGTCACTCAGACACACGCACAATCCTGCCACTCTCACAGACACACACGCACAATCCTGCCACTCTCACATGCACATTCTGTCACTCACTCAGACACACGCACAATCCTGCCACTCTCACATGCACATTCTGTCACTCACTCAGACACACGCACAATCCTGCACCTCTCACATGCACATTCTGTCACTCACTCAGACACACGCACAATCCTGCCACTCTCACACGCACATTCTGTCACTCACTCAGACACACGCGTACAATCCTGCCACTCTCACAGACACACGCGTACAATCCTGCCACTCTCACACGCACATTCTGTCACTCACTCAGACACACGAACCAACCCTGCCACTCTCACACGCACATTCTGTCACTCACTCAGACACACACACAATCCGGCCACTCTCACATGCACATTCTGTCACTCAGACACACGCACAATCCTGCCACTCTCACATGCACATTCTGTCACTCACTCAGACACGCACAATCCTGCCACTCTCACATGCACATTCTGTCACTCACTCAGACACACACACAATCCTGCCACACTCACATGCACATTCTGTCACTCACTCAGACACACGCACAATCCTGCCACTCTCACACGCACATTCTGTCACTCACTCAGACACACGCACAATCCTGCCACACTCACATGCACATTCTGTCACTCACTCAGACACACGCACAATCCTGCCACTCTCACACGCACATTCTGTCTCTCACTCAGACACACGCACAATCCTGCCACTCTCACATGCACATTCTGTCACTCACTCAGACACACGCACAATCCTGCCACTCTCACATGCACATTCTGTCACTCACTCAGACACACGCACAATCCTGCCACTCTCACATGCACATTCTGTCACTCACTCAGACACACGCACAATCCTGCCACTCTCACATGCACATTCTGTCACTCACTCAGACACACACACAATCCTGCCACTCTCACACGCACATTCTGTCACTCACTCAGACACATGCACAATCCTGCCACTCTCACATGCACATTCTGTCACTCACTCAGACACACGCACAATCCTGCCACTCTCACATGCACATTCTGTCACTCACTCAGACACACACACAATCCTGCCACTCTCACATGCACATTCTGTCACTCACTCAGACACACACACAATCCTGCCACTCTCACATGCACATTCTGTCACTCACTCAGACACACACACAATCCTGCCACTCTCACATGCACATTCTGTCACTCACTCAGACACACACACAATCCTGCCACTCTCACATGCACATTCTGTCACTCACTCAGACACACACACAATCCTGCCACTCTCACATGCACATTCTGTCACTCAGACACACACACAATCCTGCCACTCTCACATGCACATTCTGTCACTCACTCAGACACACGCACAATCCTGCCACTCTCACATGCACATTCTGTCACTCACTCAGACACACGCACAATCCTGCACCTCTCACATGCACATTCTGTCACTCACTCAGACACACGCACAATCCTGCCACTCTCACATGCACATTCTGTCACTCACTCAGACACACACACAATCCTGCACCTCTCACATGCACATTCTGTCACTCACTCAGACACACACACAATCCTGCCACTCTCACATGCACATTCTGTCACTCACTCAGACACACACACAATCCTGCACCTCTCACATGCACATTCTGTCACTCACTCAGACACACACACAATCCTGCCACTCTCACATGCACATTCTGTCACTCACTCAGACACACACACAATCCTGCCACTCTCACATGCACATTCTGTCACTCACTCAGACACACACACAATCCTGCCACTCTCACATGCACATTCTGTCACTCACTCAGACACACACACAATCCTGCCACTCTCACATGCACATTCTGTCACTCACTCAGACACGCACAATCCTGCCACTCTCACATGCACATTCTGTCACTCACTCAGACACACACACAATCCTGCCACTCTCACATGCACATTCTGTCACTCACTCAGACACGCACAATCCTGCCACTCTCACATGCACATTCTGTCACTCACTCAGACACACACACAATCCTGCCACTCTCACATGCACATTCTGTCACTCAGACACACACACAATCCTGCCACTCTCACATGCACATTCTGTCACTCACTCAGACACACACACAATCCTGCCACTCTCACATGCACATTCTGTCACTCACTCAGACACGCACAATCCTGCCACTCTCACATGCACATTCTGTCACTCAGACACACGCACAATCCTGCCACTCTCACACGCACATTCTGTCACTCACTCAGACACACACACAATCCTGCCACTCTCACATGCACATTCTGTCACTCACTCAGACACTCAGTGAACGCCCTGGAAAGGCAGCATGCAAAAGTTATATGTGACCGGTGGAAACCCTAATAGCATCACCTGTATTTTAAAATAGAAATACATTAAGAATAGAAATAAAGATCCCTATTGAGCCCATTTTGCTTGCACAGTTCTATCAGTGGTAAGGTTGACACCTTTTCTTCACACGCTTCATAAGTCAATTAGGGGGCGGACATCTTGGGTCAGATGAAGGAAAATCTAACCGATGATTCTGAACAATATGTCTGCCCCCTGATAGAGCTATACAGAGCAAAGCTTCTAAACAACATGTCTGCCCCCTGATAGAGCTATACAGAGCAAAGATTCTAAACAACATGTCCGCCCCCTGATAGAGCTATACAGAGCAAAGCTTCTAAACAACATGTCTGCCCGTGATAGAGCTACACAGAGCAAAGATTCTAAACAACATGTCCGCCCCCTGATAGAGCTATACAGAGCAAAGATTCTAAACAACATGTCTGCCCATGATAGAGTTACACAGAGCAAAGATTATAAACAACATGTCCGCCCCCTGATAGAGCTATACAGAGCAAAGCTTCTAAACAACATGTCTGCCCGTGATAGAGCTACACAGAGCAAAGATTATAAACAACATGTATGCCCCATGATAGAGCTATACAGAGCAAAGATTCAAACCAACATGTCTTCACCCTGATAGAGCTATACAGAGCAAAGATTCTAAACAACATGTCTGCCCCCTGATAGAGCTATACAGAGCAACGATTCTAACCAACATGTCTGCCCCCTGATAGAGCTATACAGAGCAAAGATTCTAAACAACATGTCCGCCCCCTGATAAAGCTATACAGAGCAACGATTCTAACCAACATGTCCTCCCCTGATAGAGCTATACAGAGCAACGATTCTAACCAACATGTCCTCCCCTGATAGAGCTATACAGAGCAACGATTCTAACCAACATGTTCACCCCCTGATAGAGCTATACAGAGCAAAGATTCTAAACAACATGTCTGCCCCCTGATAGAGCTATACAGAGCAAAGATTCTAAACAACATGTCTGCCCCCTGATAGAGCTATACAGAGCAAAGATTCTAACCAACATGTTCACCCCATGATAGAGATATACAGAGCAAAGATTCTAAACAACATGTCTGCCCCAATCGAGTTATACAGAGCAAAGAGATTTCAATATGGTACTTTTCTACTTAAAATGCCTATACTTAAAGCAATCTCTCCAGTAATCATAAGTGAATTTTTTGCTAACAGTTGTGTTCTCATTTCAGATCAGCCCCACCCGGCACCTGAGACTAGAGGATTTACTGAGATGAGGCAATGGATGCACTTTCCGTTACATTGGTGAAGGTATTTGTCTAATATGCCTTACAGGCAGGGTGTCATGCTGCTATTATTACTTGTTTGCAAAGAGTGTTGGGCAATTTTCAAAAATATGAAAGCTCATTTCAAATGATTCAAACCATCCAAGCGTAAGGTTGCCATTTGTTTACTGGCCACATATAACTTTTGCATGCTGCCTGTGTAAGGGGTTATGTATGAAAGAGGGGCATGTGGAAATGGGGTATCCAATAATAATAATGTTTATATGAAAATGTGAATATCTGGATTCTATATATATGGGAAATTCACTCAAACATTGCAGCCTATACTGACATTTACTAAGGTCTAAGAAATAGTATTTTTCCTCCCAGACTCCAGGCTCACATTTTAAAATATTTCAAACATACAAATTGTTCCAAATTATAACTGTATTTGCAAGTTGTGGATTTATTTATCGCACTGGAGTCTACGCATATCTGCAGGCTTTATATTGCCAGGTCAGCCAGTGTTTTCGCTAGACGCATGTAACATTTACCTGTCCAAGGGGGAATCAGTTATTTAATCAAGGTGAGGATCCTGTAGGGTCTACCCTATTAATGGAGTGGTTTCAACACACATGAATTATGCATCCTGCAGGGCGGCATGTAATGGTTATGTTATGTGTCCCTCAAAACATGGCCGACCATACTGCTGTATGCTTGGATGTTAACAGTAGATGGAGTTTTAGATGCGTCTGTGATTAGTGTTGAGCGAACCCGAACCGCACTGTTCGGGTTCGTACCGAACTTTACGGTTTTTGGACCCCGAACATTCCACTGTATGTTCATGTTGGAGTTCAGGGTTCGGTGATTACATTGTATGTAATGCTATGGGCTTTCTATAAACCGAAATAGAGTCCCCATTCATAAGAAATTCTTATGAATGGGGACTCTATTTGGGTTTATAGAATAGTAATAGCATTACATGTATTCCATAAACCGAAAGACATTCTGTTTATAGACTTTCGGTTTATGGAATACATGTAATGCTATTGCTATTCTATAAACTGAAACAGAGTCCCCATTCATACGAATAGGTCAATTGACCTATTCGTATGAATGGGGACTCTATTTCGGTTTATAGAATAGCAATAGCATTACATGTATTACATCTGAGAGTCAAATAGAACCGTCAAATACTGTGCTTACAGCGCACTTTGAAAAATTCTAATAGTTTTGGGTGGTAAATAGTACATTTGCGTCTTGCGGTCACTACATATCTGAGAGTCAAATAGAACCGTCAACTACTGTGCTTACAGCGCACTTTGAAAAATTCTGGCTACCTCCTCCTCCTCCTCCTCCTCCAGCGCCGCTTCCACCTACACAGCCATGGTCACCGCATCCTCAACCTATGGGTCACTTAGTATAAACTGAAAGAGAATACCCTGCACTCCAACCCTCTCTCAAATGGATAATTCTGTTGATCCTCCTGGCAGCCATGCTTTAGATTTAGATTTATGTTCTTCCAAAGCTAAAATCAAAGATTCCATCTAGTGCTATTTTATGGCTCAGCTGTATTTGTAATTTGTATGTATTTTATGTTATTTGAAGTTATTTCCCTATCCACATTTGTTTGCAGGGCACTTGTCCTACTCTTACCCCCATTCCTTTTGCAGCCCTCTAGCCCTTTCCAGGACTTTTTTAGAGGCATTTTAGTGGCCCAAAGTTCGGGTCCCCATTGACTTCAATGGGGTTCGGGGTCAAGTTCGAGCCCGAACCCGGACTTTTTCCCGATGTTCGGCCGAACATCCAGGTGTCCGCTCAACTCTATCTCTGATGTCTCCTGCTTGTAACATCACCTTGTGGCTTGATATGCAAATGTACCTAATACTTATTCTAATACAATTCTATTTATTGTTTTGAATATTTGAGGCTCTCTATAGGCTTCTGGGTTGAGCACCCCACCCATCACAGGTACTCCATAAATAGGGTCCAGATTGCTTTATAAATTAGTTATTTGCAAAGCCTCCTGCAAAAGTAATGTGGCTGAGGTGGCCAACCCTACTTGGTCCCTTGTAAGTTATTTATTTGAAGAGATTTAACTTTGTTAAAATAATTATAACCATTTAGTGTTGGGATCCAGCAGTACTTTGAAGCCGTGGTGTACGCAAATTACACATTTCCATTGAAAAGTAGTTCATCTGCATATAAAGCCACAGGTGATGTCACTGACATGAGACATCACAGACCTGTGTAAAACACATTTTTGTTTCTACTAGTCAGGGCCGCCAGAGGGGGGTGACTGGCAATACATCTGTCACAGGCCTGGCACTTTAAAAAAACAAAACAAAGCACTTGCTGGGGAGATCAAAGATCTCCCATCACCAGCCCTCTGCATGGCGAGCAGGAAGCTGGATGTCTGTGCAGTAGCACAGACGTTCCCATGCGGCCTCTTGCTCCCTGCCCACTGCGCTGAGGTGAGAGCTTTGGTGGTCATGTTACCTGTTGCAGGCAGTGCAAGGGGCTGCAAAGGGAATGTCTACAGACATCCAGCCATCCAGCTGCCTCCACTAGAGTGACTGGGCTGGGGTAAGACCTGGATGTGCAATGTGGGTGATGGGGCATGTCCTGGGGTGCAGGGGTAAGTATCTTCCACAAGGCACTCGCCTAGGGCGGCACTTTACCAGAGGGTGCTAAAGCACACTTCTGGTGCTTCAAAATTTTCTCTCCCTCCCTCACCGTTCAGCAAGTGTTAGCTCCTTCCAATTAAACGGGGTGATGGGGGTATGTAATGGACGTGGTGGGGGCATGTAATGGGGTGATGGGGCATTTAGTGTGTATGCAATGTGGGTGTGCAATGTGGGTGATGGGTCATGTCGTGGGTGTGCAATGTGGGTGATAGGGCATGTCGTGGGTGTGCAACGTAGGTGATGGGGCATGTCGTGGGTGTGTAACGTGGGTGATGGGGCATGTTGTTGGTGATGGGGCATGTCGTTGGTGATGGGGCATGTTGTGGGTGATGGGGCATGTCGTAGGTGTGCAACGTGGGTGATGGGGCATGTCGTAGGTGTGCAATGTGGGTGATGGGGCATGTCGTGGGTGTGCAACGTGGGTGATGGGGCATGTCGTGGGTGATGGGGCATGTCGTAGGTGTGCAACGTGGGTGATGGAGCATGTCGTAGGGGTGCAACGTGGGTGATGGGGCATGTCGTAGGTGTGCAATGTGGGTGATGGGGCATGTCGTAGGGGTGCAACGTGGGTGATGGGGCATGTCGTAGGTGTGCAATGAGGGTGATGGGGCATGTCGTAGGTGTGCAGCGTGGGTAGGGGGTGCCCGAATTGTCTGCCTAGGGCAGTACAAAACCAAGATAGATCACTGCCTGGGGGGCAGGGGTAAGTCCTGAATGTAGAAACCGGTGATGGGACATGTCCGGAATGTACTTTTTTTTTTTCTCTGTAAGGGTCCCCAAAATTACTACAGTCTATAGAGTAATACAGTTTGTCTATTTCCTACAGTCCCAGTATAAGCAATGCTGAGGCTGACCTATGGTCCCTGTAATGGGCTGATATGTCTATTCCCTACAGTCACAATATAAGCAATGCTGAGGCTGACCTATGGTCCCTGTAATGGGCTGATATGTCTATTCCCTACAGTCACAGTATAAGCAATGCTGAGGCTGACCTATGGTCCCTGTAATGGGCTGATATGTCTATTTCCTACAGTCACAGTATAAGCAATGCTGAGGCTGACCTATGGTCCCTGTAATGGGCAGATATGTCTATTTCCTACAGTCACAGTATAAGCAATGCTGAGGCTGACCTATGGTCCCTGTAATGGGCTGATATGTCTATTTCCTACAGTCACAGTATAAGCAATGCTGAGGCTGACCTATGGTCCCTGTAATGGGCTGATATGTCTATTTCCTACAGTCCCAGTATAAGCAATGCTGAGGCTGACCTATGGTCCCTGTAATGGGCTGATATGTCTATTTCCTACAGTCCCAGTATAAGCAATGCTGAGGCTGACCTATGGTCCCTGTAATGGGCTGATATGTCTATTCCCTACAGTCACAGTATAAGCAATGCTGAGGCTGACCTATGGTCCCTGTAATGGGCTGATATGTCTATTTCCTACAGTCACAGTATAAGCAATGCTGAGGCTGACCTATGGTCCCTGTAATGGGCTGATATGTCTATTTCCTACAGTCCCAGTATAAGCAATGCTGAGGCTGACCTATGGTCCCTGTAATGGGCTGATATGTCTATTCCCTACAGTCCCAGTATAAGCAATGCTGAGGCTGACCTATGGTCCCTGTAATGGGCTGATATGTGTATTCCCTACAGTCCCAGTATAAGCAATGCTGAGGCTGACCTATGGCCCCTGTAATGGGCTGAAATGTCTATTCCCTACAGTCCCAGTATAAGCAATGCTGAGGCTGACCTATGGTCCCTGTAATGGGCTGATATGTCTATTTCCTACAGTCACAGTATAAGCAATGCTGAGGCTGACCTATGGTCCCTGTAATGGGCTGATATGTCTATTTCCTACAGTCACAGTATAAGCAATGCTGAGGCTGACCTATGGTCCCTGTAATGGGCTGATATGTCTATTTCCTACAGTCACGGTATAAGCAATGCTGAGGCTGACCTATGGTCCCTGTAATGGGCTGATATGTCTATTTCCTACAGTCACGGTATAAGCAATGCTGAGGCTGACCTATGGCCCCTGTAATGGGCTGATATGTCTATTTCCTACAGTCCCAGTATAAGCAATGCTGAGGCTGACCTATGGTCCCTGTAATGGGCTGATATGTCTATTTCCTACAGTCCCAGTATAAGCAATGCTGAGGCTGACCTATGGTCCCTGTAATGGGCTGATATGTCTATTTCCTACAGTCCCAGTATAAGCAATGCTGAGGCTGACCTATGGTCCCTGTAATGGGCTGATATGTCTATTTCCTACAGTCCCAGTATAAGCAATGCTGAGGCTGACCTATGGTCCCTGTAATGGGCTGATATGTCTATTTCCTACAGTCACAGTATAAGCAATGCTGAGGCTGACCTATGGTCCCTGTAATGGGCTGATATGTCTATTATTTCCTACAGTCCCAGTATAAGCAATGCTGAGGCTGACCTATGGTCCCTGTAATGGGCTGATATGTCTATTTCCTACAGTCACAGTATAAGCAATGCTGAGGCTGACCTATGGTCCCTGTAATGGGCTGATATGTCTATTCCCTACAGTCACAGTATAAGCAATGCTGAGGCTGACCTATGGTCCCTGTAATGGGCTGATATGTCTATTTCCTACAGTCCCAGTATAAGCAATGCTGAGGCTGACCTATGATCCCTGTAATGGGCTGATATGTCTATTTCCTACAGTCACGGTATAAGCAATGCTGAGGCTGACCTATGGTCCCTGTAATGGGCTGATATGTCTATTTCCTACAGTCCCAGTATAAGCAATGCTGAGGCTGACCTATGGTCCCTGTAATGGGCTGATATGTCTATTTCCTACAGTCCCAGTATAAGCAATGCTGAGGCTGACCTATGGTCCCTGTAATGGGCTGATATGTCTATTTCCTACAGTCCCAGTATAAGCAATGCTGAGGCTGACCTATGGTCCCTGTAATGGGCTGATATGTCTATTTCCTACAGTCCCAGTATAAGCAATGCTGAGGCTGACCTATGGTCCCTGTAATGGGCTGATATGTCTATTTCCTACAGTCACAGTATAAGCAATGCTGAGGCTGACCTATGGTCCCTGTAATGGGCTGATATGTCTATTTCCTACAGTCCCAGTATAAGCAATGCTGAGGCTGACCTATGGTCCCTGTAATGGGCTGATATGTCTATTTCCTACAGTCCCAGTATAAGCAATGCTGAGGCTGACCTATGGTCCCTGTAATGGGCTGATATGTCTATTTCCTACAGTCACAGTATAAGCAATGCTGAGGCTGACCTATGGTCCCTGTAATGGGCTGATATGTCTATTTCCTACAGTACCAGTATAAGCAATGCTGAGGCTGACCTATGGTCCCTGTAATGGGCTGATATGTCTATTCCCTACAGTCCCAGTATAAGCAATGCTGAGGCTGACCTATGGTCCCTGTAATGGGCTGAAATGTCTATTTCCTACAGTCCCAGTATAAGCAATGCTGAGGCTGACCTATGGTCCCTGTAATGGGCTGATATGTCTATTTCCTACAGTCACAGTATAAGCAATGCTGAGGCTGACCTATGGTCCCTGTAATGGGCTGATATGTCTATTTCCTACAGTCACAGTATAAGCAATGCTGAGGCTGACCTATGGTCCCTGTAATGGGCTGATATGTCTATTCCCTACAGTCACAGTATAAGCAATGCTGAGGCTGACCTATGGTCCCTGTAATGGGCTGATATGTCTATTTCCTACAGTCACAGTATAAGCAATGCTGAGGCTGACCTATGGTCCCTGTAATGGGCTGATATGTCTATTTCCTACAGTCCCAGTATAAGCAATGCTGAGGCTGACCTATGGTCCCTGTAATGGGCTGATATGTCTATTCCCTACAGTCCCAGTATAAGCAATGCTGAGGCTGACCTATGGTCCCTGTAATGGGCTGATATGTCTATTTCCTACAGTCACAGTATAAGCAATGCTGAGGCTGACCTATGGCCCCTGTAATGGGCTGATATGTCTATTTCCTACAGTCACGGTATAAGCAATGCTGAGGCTGACCTATGGTCCCTGTAATGGGCTGATATGTCTATTTCCTACAGTCACGGTATAAGCAATGCTGAGGCTGACCTATGGTCCCTGTAATGGGCTGATATGTCTATTTCCTACAGTCACGGTATAAGCAATGCTGAGGCTGACCTATGGTCCCTGTAATGGGCTGATATGTCTATTTCCTACAGTCCCAGTATAAGCAATGCTGAGGCTGACCTATGGTCCCTGTAATGGGCTGATATGTCTATTTCCTACAGTCCCAGTATAAGCAATGCTGAGGCTGACCTATGGCCCCTGTAATGGGCTGATATGTCTATTTCCTACAGTCCCAGTATAAGCAATGCTGAGGCTGACCTATGGTCCCTGTAATGGGCTGATATGTCTATTTCCTACAGTCACGGTATAAGCAATGCTGAGGCTGACCTATGGTCCCTGTAATGGGCTGATATGTCTATTTCCTACAGTCCCAGTATAAGCAATGCTGAGGCTGACCTATGGCCCCTGTAATGGGCTGATATGTCTATTCCCTACAGTCACAATATAAGCAATGCTGAGGCTGACCTATGGTCCCTGTAATGGGCTGATATGTCTATTCCCTTCAGTCACAGTATAAGCAATGCTGAGGCTGACCTATGGTCCCTGTAATGGGCTGATATGTCTATTTCCTACAGTCCCAGTATAAGCAATGCTGAGGCTGACCTATGGCCCCTGTAATGGGCTGATATGTCTATTTCCTACAGTCACAGTATAAGCAATGCTGAGGCTGACCTATGGTCCCTGTAATGGGCTGATATGTCTATTTCCTACAGTCACGGTATAAGCAATGCTGATTCTGACCTATGGTCCCTGTAATGGGCTGATATGTCTATTTCCTACAGTCACAGTATAAGCAATGCTGAGGCTGACCTATGGTCCCTGTAATGGGCTGATATGTCTATTCCCTACAGTCACAGTATAAGCAATGCTGATTCTGACCTATGGTCCCTGTAATGGGCTGATATGTCTATTTCCTACAGTCCCACTATAAGCAATGCTGAGGCTGACCTATGGTCCCTGTAATGGGCTGATATGTCTATTCCCTACAGTCACAGTATAAGCAATGCTGAGGCTGACCTATGGTCCCTGTAATGGGCTGATATGTCTATTTCCTACAGTCCCAGTATAAGCAATGCTGAGGCTGACCTATGGTCCCTGTAATGGGCTGATATGTCTATTTCCTACAGTCCCAGTATAAGCAATGCTGAGGCTGACCTATGGTCCCTGTAATGGGCTGATATGTCTATTTCCTACAGTCACAGTATAAGCAATGCTGAGGCTGACCTATGGTCCCTGTAATGGGCTGATATGTCTATTTCCTACAGTCCCAGTATAAGCAATGCTGAGGCTGACCTATGGTCCCTGTAATGGGCTGATATGTCTATTCCCTACAGTCACAGTATAAGCAATGCTGAGGCTGACCTATGGTCCCTGTAATGGGCTGATATGTCTATTTCCTACAGTCCCAGTATAAGCAATGCTGAGGCTGACCTATGGTCCCTGTAATGGGCTGATATGTCTATTTCCTACAGTCCCAGTATAAGCAATGCTGAGGCTGACCTATGGTCCCTGTAATGGGCTGATATGTCTATTCCCTACAGTCACAGTATAAGCAATGCTGAGGCTGACCTATGGTCCCTGTAATGGGCTGATATGTCTATTTCCTACAGTCCCAGTATAAGCAATGCTGAGGCTGACCTATGGTCCCTGTAATGGGCTGATATGTCTATTTCCTACAGTCCCAGTATAAGCAATGCTGAGGCTGACCTATGGTCCCTGTAATGGGCTGATATGTCTATTTCCTACAGTCACAGTATAAGCAATGCTGAGGCTGACCTATGGCCCCTGTAATGGGCTGATATGTCTATTTCCTATAGTCACAGTATAAGCAATGCTGAGGCTGACCTATGGTCCCTGTAATGGGCTGATATGTCTATTCCCTACAGTCACAGTATAAGCAATGCTGAGGCTGACCTATGGCCCCTGTAATGGGCTGATATGTCTATTTCCTACAGTCACAGTATAAGCAATGCTGAGGCTGACCTATGGTCCCTGTAATGGGCTGATATGTCTATTCCCTACAGTCCCAGTATAAGCAATGCTGAGGCTGACCTATGGTCCCTGTAATGGGCTGATATGTCTATTTCCTACAGTCCCAGTATAAGCAATGCTGAGGCTGACCTATGGCCCCTGTAATGGGCTGATATGTCTATTCCCTACAGTCACAATATAAGCAATGCTGAGGCTGACCTATGGTCCCTGTAATGGGCTGATATGTCTATTCCCTTCAGTCACAGTATAAGCAATGCTGAGGCTGACCTATGGTCCCTGTAATGGGCTGATATGTCTATTTCCTACAGTCCCAGTATAAGCAATGCTGAGGCTGACCTATGGTCCCTGTAATGGGCTGATATGTCTATTCCCTACAGTCACAGTATAAGCAATGCTGAGGCTGACCTATGGCCCCTGTAATGGGCTGATATGTCTATTTCCTACAGTCACAGTATAAGCAATGCTGAGGCTGACCTATGGTCCCTGTAATGGGCTGATATGTCTATTTCCTACAGTCCCAGTATAAGCAATGCTGATTCTGACCTATGGTCCCTGTAATGGGCTGATATGTCTATTCCCTACAGTCCCAGTATAAGCAATGCTGAGGCTGACCTATGGTCCCTGTAATGGGCTGATATGTCTATTCCCTACAGTCACAGTATAAGCAATGCTGATTCTGACCTATGGCCCCTGGAAGGGACTGATATAGGTGTAAAGTTTTGGCTGGCTGAGCATCATGGGATATGTAGTCAGCCCCCACTGCTCTGCCAAGCCACAGCAAGTCCAGAAGCCGAGTGAGTTCGGCTGTTTCCGGGAAGGCTCGGAGAGCGGCGCAGTAATACGCATGCGGAGTAACCAGTGTGAGAAGGCTCACGTAGAGAGGACAGTGGGCTGGAGAAGGAGCACAGCCGGAGAGAAGGAGGGGGGCTTGGGTATAAAACACGGGCCGGAGCCGGGGGCTGACACTAAGGAAGAACCGGGCACAGAATATAGTGCGGAGGGAGCAGGAGATTAGACGTGAGAGGTGACTATCCATTGCAAAGCCCCCCCTAGCCCCCCAACAAACTTCCTCTCCAACTTACTGCCATGCATGCTAGCCCCCTGCAGGACTGCTTTATATTGGGGTCATGCACATTGGATTAATTCATTAATTCATCTATTTGTGGCAAATCTGGTGCCAGATAAATCAAAACATTATTATACCAGCTAGAAACCAATGTAAGCCCCCCATCCCAAACATGTATCCCCCCCCATCCCAAACATGTATCCCCCCATCCCAAACATGGATCCCCCCATCCCAAACATGGATCCCCCCCATCCCAAACATGGATCCCCCCCCATCCCAAACATGGATCCCCCCCCATCCCAAACATGGATCCCCCCCATCCCAAACATGGATCCCCCCCCCATCCCAAACATGGATCCAATGCTAAGAGTATGTATTGTTACTGCAATCTGGGTCCATAATGACACATTCTCTATATTTATTCATTTTATTTTATTTAGCATTTCTGGGATTTTTTATTATTATTATTATTATTTATTATTATTATTATTTATTTTATTTAGCATTTCTGGGATTTTTTATTATTATTATTATTTATTTTTACTGTTATTATATACTGCCACTGGTAGTTATATATCCTTCATGTTATACTATGTTCTACCTAAACTTCTCCTACACTTGTATTAAGTACTTTAACCTCTCTAGCTGCTTTTCACACCCAAAGGTTGGTTTGAAAGCTTTTATTTCCTCTAGATCTGCTATTTACTTTCTTCAATTCACTGTAGTATCCTCAAGTGGGAACTTCTGTTTTAATATCTGCAAATGATTACCCACATTGGATTGCTGTACCTTGCATGTTTAATTATTGATGATGTCAGATGACTCTTGAATATAGCAGAGGAATGTATTTCCTCTTTATTACAGAGATCTGTGATATATATATATATATATATATATATATATATATATTATTTTATTTTATTTTTTTCTTGGCTCTTAGAATTTGTTTGTATAGAGAAATAAATATATATATAATATATTTATTTTTATATATATATGCCAGGGCTTGAGAAATTCTAAGAGCCAAGAATCTTTGGCCCCTAACTTTTTTGATGGCTTTACCTTCCCTGTGGCTCTTATAATAAATAAATATAACTAAAAAGAATAAGTTGGCATGCTCCTCAATTGTTTGGCTTGTAAAGTCTACAAATATTTGTTAAACTCTGGTTTTAGTATATATGTGTGTGTATATAGTAACATTTATTTATATAACCTCAACAATTTACACAGCATTTTTGGTACAGGGCAAACAGATCTACATTAGACAAACTGAGACAGAGAGCTGACAATCTAGAGATACATTTTATAACCGGCTCCTCTTTTATGCATGTCTCTAGGAATTCTCCTGGAAAAAACTTCCAAAATTGGATTTTTTTTTTCTTTTCTTTTTTTACTTTTTTTCTTTTTTTTTAATTCCTTTCTCTGTAGCAGCTCCATCTCATAGAAAATTCTAGTGGAATCAGTACATTTCCTTGTGACTTATAAGGAAAGGAAGAGGGGGGGCGACGCTGGTGCAGTTTCGAGTGATCTGGCTTAGCTAGCCAAAAATTAGAATGGAAATAGCATAGATCAGTGCTGGAGGGGGGCATCTGACGTGCTCGGAGAGAAACCCATAATGGCTGAAACACTTTTATTTGGTGATATTGCTCTTTATGCAAACTATAGTGTGTGTATGTGGTAGTGGGGAGTTTTTTTTTTTTTGGGTGAAATTCCCCAGCTGGGGGAGGGGATGTGCTCCTGGATATATATATATATATATACGTGGCAACACATTCCTCTCTCATAGAAAATCTGCTCCAAACAACTTGTTTCCGCTGTTTTATTTACTTCTGCATTGATTTATATTTGGGGGGTTTTTGGGTAGGTGCCCTGTATCATTTGTAAAAAAAAAAAAATTTGTTCTCTCAACTCTATGATTTCTCTGGGAATCTCGTTTGTCCGTAGGGGGGCACTGTGTGTTTTTATAGTGCCAAAAAAATAAAATATGTTGGTTGATTCGGTAGCATGTTCATTTTCTCTGATTTACACGTTTTTTTGATTCATTGGTACTCTTTACAACCCTTGGATAGTTTTGTAAACTGTTTGGTCCATATTTTTTCGTTTAGTGCAGGATAAATATTCAGATTGAAATGCAAGTAGCAGACTCTGTATTAACCCTATGTAAATATACTGTATTCATATTGGGGGTCCTCTGATGCACCCCAAATTTATATCCAAGAGGCACTGTGCTATACTGAGAACGTCTGACCTAGAAACAAATGTTTACATTGTTTCTCAAGGAATCAGCTAGTTGTGTAGTTTTTGTTTTTAGCTTTTTTTTTTTAGGTTTTACATTTTTTTTTAAAACATTTCTGATGTACTAATAGTTCATCACTGATTAGTCTTATAATATAACCGCTGGGTAGCTATACCCCCCCCCATCCTGCTTCCTTTCCTTCCACCCCCTCTATATTCTGACAGTGCTGTTATATAGAAAGTCAAGCCTATCTAATCAGAGGTTTGGTTCATCTCCTCTGTCTGTATTTCTATAAACTCTCTGGCCCTAAGAGCTTCCATGTGTTAAATCTAAACTCATTCTCTCTTGTACTTTTTCCTACAGACAGTACTGGGGGGGTTGTGGGGGGTGGAGGAGTGGTTACAATATTGTAACCCCCCCCCCCTCCAAGCTTACGTGCCTCTCAGAGTTCATGCAATGGCCTACACGCATGATATAATTCTGTATACGTGTATGGACAAGGTGTGGGTCTGCCTGTGTGTGTATTTCGGATTGAATGGGTTAACCCATACCAGTTGTGCTTGGCGAATCCATCTGTCGTTGAATAAGGGACTAATTTCTTACTAGTAATTAGCTAA
This sequence comes from Pelodytes ibericus, assembly GCA_036172795.1. Taxonomy (NCBI): domain Eukaryota; kingdom Metazoa; phylum Chordata; class Amphibia; order Anura; family Pelodytidae; genus Pelodytes; species Pelodytes ibericus. The sequence goes on from CM069867.1 coordinate 2,875,928, forward strand.
TGCTCAATGGTTGGCCTTCTAGCTACCTCAATTAACACCTATACGTTTTCCACAAGCCTGAAGATGCTGTGGATATTTGGTGGATAATGTATAATGTGTGTAACAAAGTATTTTTTTTTTTCTAATGCTTGAAAGAAGAATTGTAATTTTTAAACTTCTTTTCTTTTTTTTTTTGTACATGTTTCTAATATCGGTGAAATGCACTTGTTTTTTTTTTTTTCTTTACACTTCTCCTATAGTTTTACATCCAAAATCATTTTACAAGGGGGTCTTTTAAATTCTGTGACCTCCAGTAAGGAGTCTCTTGGCGGGAGAGACAGGATTGTTACTGGAGCAGTATGTATTTATTTATTGAGCGACAAAAAGAATTGTAAACCATACATTTGTTAAACTGCGGGTCCAGTTTTCGATAACGCCATTAGTGCGGTTCCGAACGCTCCCACTATAGTATTTCCGCATGGACATCCGCGGAGGGGATTCCAACTCCCCCCCTCCAACCTCGAGCGGATGTATTTAATGTTTGTATAGAGCAGAGCCGGAGAAGAACACTTTGAAAATGTTTTTTTTTTTTTTCATGGTGCAGTATTTAATTAAGAAATGTACATTTTTTGGTGGGGGGCGGGGATGCTGTAGGTGGAGTTGCTCCTCTAATCTATGTCCTGTGTGCCCCCGGGGCCTACCTTCTCAGAAGGCCCAGTAAAAACATTAAGGACCACTACAATGAGTGTTCGGTGGCGGCGGTTGTTTGTGGGGGAGTTTGCGTCTATGTATTGGCTTTAGTAATAATGCCCATATACTATGTAGCAAGTTGAAACTCTCAAGTTCACTTTAATTGGGAGTTTGAGCCAAATATTGATCCATTTTATATACTTTTTTCGTTTGCAGGTGTTTTGTTTCTTTCTAAACCCTTGTATCCAGTTCATTAGTTGCTGAAAGCTCTGGCCGACATAATTATGAACCAGCTCTTTGCTTTGTGCAGCATGATGCTAATTTTATTGGACTTGCTAAACTTTATTTTTTTCACTCTGATGTAGAAGCACAAGTACAAAATGAGCTGTCCCTAGTGTGAGGGTAATCTGGCGTGTTTACAGCACATGGCAGCTGCCATGCTTCATAGGAAGCAGGTAGTCCGGTCTGGTCGGCGACTGACTCTCTCTCTGAAAGCAAGAGTTTAAAAAAATAAAAGAAATAATAATAATGTAATTGTCCTTTAAGCGGTGGTGTGCTCATTAGGAAGACTCTTCCTGGTATTGTCTCTCTCTCCTGTATTTATCAAATCGGAGATAATCCGATTTACCTTAACGGCTAATATTTTTGAGAATAATTTTACAACTAGATTGACCTTTCCCACCTTCGAAATTGGGGAAACTCAAAGCCGACAACATGTCCGGTACAAAGGCACCCTTCTCTAGCTTGAGCTAGATGTTCACAAGATGTAATAATTCCCCTGTACATTTTTTTTTAAGCTCGATTGGACAAGAGTCCCCACATATAAGAAATGTAATTTGCTCAAAGGCCAGTAGTCCTCTCCTGAAATTCTCTTCTCTGCAACATATCCGCGAAAAGGCTTGGGGAGCTATATCTTGGATCCTTTTGTGGGATTTGCTCTAACTCGTATCAAGAGTAGGTCTTTGGCCTTATGAAAATGGTCCATTACATCCCTAGAGATCTCCTGAGCTAGGTTTAGGCAATCTGTGCACTCTCTCAAAATAGAGTGTACCAACTATGCCAGAGTCCAAGTACCTCTTGAGAAGATGGATTTCCAAGTCGCTGCTCTTGAGTTGTCATCACCTTGCGTGATCTTACATTCCAGTTTGCTTGCGTGTTAAGGTGAGGAGATCAGAAGAGATGACATTTTGCCTCTGTACTTCCTTTAGTGACTTCAGGTGGGACACTTGATTTGAAAGGCTAAGATGTAATTGGGAAATTTCAGACTTGATATCTGCCTGGCTCTTGTCTGAGTCTTTATAGCTTGAGTCAGATCTCCAATGGCCTCCACCACTCTGTTGTCCCTCTCTCTCCTCTACTTCTTCATTATTATTTTTTTACCTTGGGGAGTTGCTCAGAACTTCATGTCTAGGCACTAAAGGCACTCAGACCTCAGTCAGCTCTGTACTCGCTCCTCACACGTAATGATGAGTCATAGCATCGGAATTACAGTGCTCTGACTCATCGCTGGTGTGACTGAGGTCTGTGTTTAGCACATGGACCAGCAGCTGCCCACGGCCCCCCAATGAACCTTGTGCTCAAACATGGAGGTCCCGGCATAAAAACCAGGGACCGTCACTGTAAAAGCATTATACGCGCCTCTCGAGCTTCCTCGCCATCATTCAAAGACCCGCCTTACCCACCCGCTGCCATCTTGACACCTCAGATGATGTTCCCTAACAATACAGATAATTACAAGAAGGGAAAAAAATGCTTTGCAGTTGAAACAAATAAGTGAACAATTGCAGTCTTTGTTCTTTTTGTTTGTTGTTCTGTTTGTTTTAAAGCAGCAGGTGGGATATTGTTTTTTTTTTATTTTTCCCTCCAGACAACTGTGGGCAAAACATGTTCTTATGTTTAGCTGGAAGATTTACATTTTAAATAAAAATGCTTTAATAAAAGAATTCAAATAAAATCCCTTATTGAGTCTGCTTTGCTTGTTTACCTCTATCAGGGGGCGGACATATTTAGAATCTTAAAGCAGATCCTCACCCAAGATTCTAAACATGTCTGCCCCCTGATAGCGCTGTACGGAGCAAAGCAAACTCTATAAGTGACTTTATTAGGATTCTTTCATTTAAACCGTTCTATTTAAAATACCTGCACTTCATGTAATTATTAATTAAACAGAACTTAATTTTTGCCAACAGTTCTCCTACTTCCCCCCTCTTATACTCTACCTGTATTACACAAAATGCTGAATTTCTATTTAAACACTAAGCAGTTAATAGTATCTGACTTCTAGTTCCCCGGGGAGATCTAGCTAACATGCATTCCAACAGTGCCTTAATAAATCTGACTTAGCCCGTCTGCCAGGCTTCGCTGTTTGGCTTTGCAGTGTGAGCTCCCATTGATGCGTTTTCTAGGCACTGAAACAATTAACTGTTTGTTTCATGGAATCAGACTGCGGTAATTGGATCCGGTGTATGCTGAAGAGTGAATTGGCCATTTTACCCCTCAACGTGAATAGAAGGGGCATTTTTTTTTTGAAAATAACGGTTTTGTTAAATGGACTCAAGCACCTAAATCAATCTGTACTTTGAGGGTTATGTACAGATTGTACTTCTGATGTGTAGAAAAGGGTCACGGTGCGTTTTATACGTATATCAACTATTAATTTCCCCCCAATAGGTGACTTTATTTGATTTTTCAGGGTTTTATAGCACCAGATAAGGACTGGTGGATAATGCAGTGGTCTAGGGTGGTCTAAAAATCATATTATACATTATAATTATAGAGCAATTACGCTACATTTGTGGAGGAAGCACCTTTATACATAACCCCCATTGTGCTCGCAGAATTGAAAACAAATACATAGGTTAAGAGAAAATATGTTGATGAAATCACCTGTGGCGTGATATGCAAAGCACCCATGTTTCAGTGGGATATGTGTTTTGCATACTAAGCCACAAGGTGATGTCATAAACAGGAGACGACACACACATTATCCTCTCGATTTATACATTGCAAAAAGGCTAACCCAATGTATAGATCCTTTTCATTTTTTATTTTCTACTTTCACAGTAAACACAATGGGTTTTAGATGATGTGGTCAGTGGTGTATCTTGGTTTTGTGCTGCCCTAGGCAGACAAAATTCGGGCTCCACCTCCCCCCACGTGGCACACCTACGACATGCCCATCACCCACGTTGCATACACACTAAATGCCCAATCACCCCATTACCCACATTGCACACACACTAAATGCCCAATCACCCCATCACCCACATTGCACACACACTAAATGCCCAATCACCCCATTACATGCCCCATCACCCACATTGCACACACATTAAATGCCCCATTACATGCCCCATCACCCACATTGCATACACACTAAATGCCCAATCACCCCATTACATACCCCATCACCCACATTGCACACACACTAAATGCCCCATCACCCCATTACATGCCCCATCACCCACATTGCATACAAATTAAATGCCCAATCACCCCATTACATGCCCCATCACCCACATTGCATACTACACACTAAATGCCCAATCACCCCATTACATGCCCCCATCACCCACATTGCATACTACACACTAAATGTCCAATCACCCCATTACATGCCACCATCACCCTTATTACATAATCCCACCACATCCATTACATGCCCCCATCACCCCGATTAATTGGAAGGAGCTAAAGCTTGCTGAACGGTGGGGGAGGGAGCGAAAATGTTTGAAGCACCAGAAGTGTGCTTTAACACCCCCTGGCAAAGTGCCGCCCTAGGCGAGTGCCTTGTTTGCCTTGTGCAAGATACACTACTGGATGTGGTATCTTGTTATAATGTTATTTTAGGGCACAGAGATAGCATTAGGTTGTCACCTTAGTCTCCGTCCTTTCCAATATAAAGCACATTATATAACATTAAGAGGTCTTAAGTGATACTGTGAATGTAGAGAATAAAATATGATTTGTTCTATACATTGTGTTAGCAGAATTGCAGGCACATACATATATTAGGAGATAAATGTTTGTTTATTTTTTTTTTAAGTATCTGTGGAGTCTCCTGCTTAAGACATTACCTGTGGCCTGATACTCAAATGACATTTTTCCCATATATATATTTATATTTAGTTACTGTGGATGTAGAGGATAAAACCGGTTTAGGATATAGCATCCCTGTTTAATGGTTTATTTGTATAGCATTTTGCACAGCTCTTGGCACATAGGTTATAGGTTCTTTTTTTTTAATAAAACTGGTCCAAACACTCGAGGGTAGGGTGATACCTGCGATTTACAAGAATTATGGCACAGGTAGTGTTAGGGCAGGACAAAGATGGTGCTAGGGGCTTGAATTGGAGGAGTGGGGTGCAATGTGCATCTTCTATAGAAAGGTGAGTTTTGTGGAACAACGTTTAAGTTGGAGTAAAATGATAGAGCAATCACACCTCTACCCCCTTATATAAATCGCCTCAGTAAGATGAATACAACGCTTATACCATTAAACATGAGACATTACAAAGAACAGCTGTTTTTATTTTTAAATGATTGCTATGCCCTCCAGTAACCACCTACAATGCTTCAATATTTACAAACTTCAGCTCACAGGCCCATTTGCATCTCAAAGAACTACACTGTGTATTGTACAACAGCCTTTGAGATGCTCCTGTGTCGTCTTGCTACAGCTGTGACCACTGATACATTCCGAGTGTAAGGTTGTGTCCACAAATATTCTGCTCCCTACAAACCTGTCCCATCTGTTAAACAAATCTTCTGTAGTGTTAGAAAAGTCTGCAGTAAAAATTGAGAAAATTAGCAATCGCTAGGGATTTACATTTTTTAAATAATTAGAGAAAATAATTTTAGTTTTTTGTTTTAGTCCCTCTTGAAAGAATTAGAGGGTTGGAGATTCTGTGGAGAGCTGTTAAGAAGACGGGACAGGTTAGGAGAAGTCTTATGGGCACAAGTGTGAGGAGACTCTAGGCTAGGAGTTGTAATGGGAGCAAAGGGTAAAGGACTGACCCTTGCAGGCTTCAGTAGAAGGAGTGTATGTTCTCTCCCAGGAATGGAAGCTGAGGAGGAGTGAGTCATGTGTAGATATACTGAGCAATGCTCTACTGACCTGCCTTGTCCTACAGTGAAGGATCTGCCAAGAAGCTTTCCAGTCTGCAAAAGGTTTTAACTTCAAGGATCTTCTGCTTCTCTGGATACCGAACAGTTTGTGAGCTTCACACTGTCCTCGGTGATGAGTCAGTGATGAGTAAGAATGCCCTGGGATACTGTGACCTGAAGAAGTGTATGAGATGCAGCACGCTCCATCGCACATTCCTTCACATCCTCTATCCTATCTCTGCGCCTCTCTTAATCTGCTCACCTTCTGTTTCCATTGCCCCCATGTGCCCACCTTCTGTCCCCTCCACCCAAAAAATATTCAGAGCATGTGTTTTTGAGAACTTCAATTACACTCTTCGCTTCAGAAGGACATGCAAAACATGTGTAGCACACTCCTGACTTGCAGTAAGTTTTAGGGCCATACCAAGATGGGAGTTAAGGGGAGGAAGCACATTAAAGCAGGGGAAAAAAATGATATGTCCGTCTTTGAAACAACGGCATGTGTGAGCCGTATGTGCACAGGAGCCTGTACAGAGCACACATCGCTTGGTTTTTGCACCAGTTGTACAGCTAGGGTTTACAGGTCAACCACTGTTTTGTTGGACCTATATAACTTTACCTGCTCCCCTGCAGAATGCAAGTGTGCCAGAAGAAACCAGGGAATTACCCAAGGAGAGGATCCCATAGGAACTGGCTTAATTTATTTCTGAACAGGGCAGGGCTGGCAAGATGGGAAGAAGAATCCAATTTTCTTGCAGATCTGTTTTACCTGTATCTATGTGTTTGGCTCTGATGATAACAAGTGGGCTGGTAAAATTGGACAATGGGCCACAAAGTACCAAATACATTCTGTAAGGTTCCTCAAAAAATGTCTACTCGTACAGCTGTATGCATGGAATGAGAAATAGGAGGAGCTAAAGTTAGTAGGGATCGACCGATTATCGGATTAACCGATATTATCGGCCGATATTCACAGTTTCCTAAATTATCGGTATCGGCATCTAACTTTACCGATAATGCCGATAATATTTGAATGAAGCAGTTTTCGCGATCAACGATCGCGAAAACCGCTTTAACAGTGCTGGTCTATTGCCTCGACATCGAGGCAATAGCCAGCACCGATATTTCTATTTTGGGACCCCCACGATCGCCCCACTGAGCGATCGTGGGGAGCCATATTGACGGAGCATGCTGCTCTGTCAATATGGCTAAGTCCTCTGCCGGTCTGAGCTTCGGAAGTGAAAGTAACTTCACTTCCGTCGCTCTGAATATGCTACTTGACTACCCCTAGTGGTAGTTTAGTAGCATTGCAATGGAAAATAATTAAAATACATATTTAATTAAATAAAAATAGGTTATTTAGCTATATTAGCCTATAGGGTTAAAATTAAATATTTTTTAGCATAAGGGATAGGGTTAAAATTAAATTAAAGTTAAAAAATATTAAGGGATATAATAACGATTAGAGTTGGGGTTAAATTTAGTGTTAGGGTTAAATTTTGGGTTCGGGTTGGGGTCAAAAGATCAATATAGGAAAAAACCAAAAAACACTATTTTTGGTTTTTGCCCCATAACTCGCAAAAAAATACCGAAAAATATGGAAACATGCATATTTTTGAACTCGGGACAACATTTAGAAACTATTTAGCCGGGGTCTTTTTTAATGATTTTATTTGTGTAAATTATATTTTAGGTCAAAGTTAGAAAAAGTGGGTTTTTTTAAATTTTTCATCATATTTTATGATTTTTTTTGTAGTAAATTATAAGATATGATGAACATAATGGTATCTAATGAAAGCCCTTCTTATGACGATAAAAACAACATATAATTTGTGTGGGTACTGTATGTGAGAAAGCAAAAAATTACAGCTAAACACAAACACCCTAGAAATGTCAAAACAGCCATTGTCACCAAGGGAAAGTCAAGGTGAAAATGTCTTGTCACTAAGGGGTTAATTAAGCTGTTTTGATGCCTTGCTTATATTTACTGTAGTGTCCCTTTGATATAATTGCCTATGTCATTGCTGCTCATTTTACTAAGATTTAATCTAAGTATGGACTATGAGCAATTGAACATTGTTGTTCTTGTTACCTTTTGACTGATATTTATTTAAAAAAAAAAAAAAAAAAGTTGTCCAATTTGTTGTATTTGACCATATCACCATTGTTTTGCTGCATTATTTATTTTTATTTAGCAATGAAAAAGATTTACAAAAAAAAGCTAAACGTTAACAATAAACATGTTCATTTAACAGCAGATTTGTGTAGAAATTGTTTTTTTCCCCAAAAAATTAAAATGCACAAAATATCGGTATAAGTTATCGGCTATCGGCCTGAAAGTTCACAGGTTATCGGTATCGGTATCGGCTCTAAAAAATCAATATCGGTCGATCCCTAAAAGTTAGATCTATTTTGGTTAACTGCAGAAGGTGGGATTAAGAGGGTTGACTACTTGGGATACAAGCAACAAATTAGTGAGGCCAAAACGTTTTACTTTGAGAACTTTAAGAATGTAATTTTTTCCCCTGTCTTTATATCGAGTTATGTAGTGAAACTTGAGTAGACGTCTTGATGCATGATATCCGGTCTCTAAAGGAATAAAGCCAAAATCTCTTTGCAAATCTGGCAGAGCTACAGATTAGTTTGTGAGCATAAATGCAGCTTTTATATACTGCTTGAAAGAGATGCAATATATATATATATATTTTTTTTTTCTTTACGTCAAGAGCCACAAGAGTAAATGCTGTCCAACAAATGATTTGAATTCCCTGCAATAATCCCACCAAGTAGAACACTGACTTATTTCTGTTTCTCGTTAAACAGTCCTATTTTTGTTTATTATTTGTATAATTGTTTTGTATTCTGCAAACCTCTTTGTATTCGCCAGTAGGCCTTAGTCCAAGCACTGAAGGCTTCTGTCTCTACACCCACAGTACACCCACTCACCCTCCTACTAATTAGCCTCTCCATCTCTTGGGCTGATTTGTACCGCTCGTTCTGCTCTTGGTTGGAGTTTGGCATCCCAACTCTTGTACATTCTCGGAGTTGAGGGGAAAACAAATCGGATAAGAAACCAAAGCATATCTTCTCTTAGCAGCTGAAAATCTCTGTTACAATAACCATCTTCTCGTTTTTCAGTGATTAGTGATCTATCTATCTATACTTTATGAGTTTTCTTCCAGGGGTACCACAGTGGCTCCCTAAGGGGGCAGAAGAGAGAGAGAGAAAGGAAATAGTGAGGCCCTCCAGTCTATTTTTGCCCTATTTTTGTCAAGTCTATAAGGGGCAGACAGAGCGCAGGATCCCCTCTGTGTAGTTTTAAGTTGCTGTGCTATTGCTTATGTATTCGATTATATTTAAGGGGGGGGGGGGGGGGATGAGTTACACCAAATACCAGGATGATAAACAAAGCATTGCAAAGAGCAAGAGAGGGGTGTACTAACCCAATAAAGCTGGCACTTCCTAAAAACTTTTAATTTTACATATTTTTTTATTTTTATGTACTGCTGCCCCGGGTGGTACATTAATGTATATATGGGTTCTAGCTGCATCCAGTAACTATAGCCAGACCGGGAAAAAATGTGCAATGTCTTTTAAATATCATAATGCTAAATCCTAATAGGATAATAATGTTTGTAAAATAAAATAGCTGCTTGAATAGCATACAATACATATAATAACATGCTATTCATGCACAAGTTCCCTCTTCTTCTAGACCTTTGTCTGCCCTGTCTCTTCCTCTAATCCCATGATAGTTTATCGGTCCATCTTCTCAACAACAGGGCAGTTCTTCTTCTTTAGAGTTTTTGACCAGACAGGTTCAAAGATGGACTGAATCCAAGTTATTTTTCTTATAATGAAGAATATAAGCTCGTAGGAGCTGTCCTGTACCAACATCCACGTGTGACTGTTAAGGAAGCTATCCTGGACCACATATATTAATTTAATCCTCTACATTTCTGGATCTGAGGTAGAGAAGAGGACATAGAATATGTATTGAAATACATTCGGGTCAGGGATATATAATGTGTCCCTGGCAGGGTCTGTGAAGGTCTATAGAACATGATTAAATTGTCCACCACAGACCCCAGTAAAGATCTACCATGGCCCTGATTCACTGCTCAGTCTGCATATCAGTCTGTCTCGGGGTCTTATTGATCAATCTCTGTATCCTATATGTGATAATAGGTCGGTTTGTGAAGTTGCACCATGTGACACTACATTGTATTTGCCTGCCCGTACCAATGGTTGCCAGCCTTCCCTTGGGGAGCAGATAAGTGGGCCAGCACTGCAGGTATATGTATATGGACCCATACAGACCCAGAGATCAATGTGAAGGATTCTGTCTGTCTTGGAACATATTTACCTTGCTGGTATGACTTTGTCTTGGATCTCCTCATCACAGAATAGCCTTCTACAAGAGGAATACACGCTACTCCTCATCACAGCATAGCCTTCTACAAGAGGAATACACACTACTCCTCATCACAGCATAGCCTTCTACAAGAGGAATACACACTACTCCTCATCACAGCATAGCCTTCTACAAGAGGAATACACACTACTCCTCGTCACAGCATAGCCTTCTACAAGAGGAATACACGCTACTCCTCGACACAGCATAGCCTTCTACAAGAGGAATACACACTACTCCTCATCACAGCATAGCCTTCTACAAGAGGAATACACACTACTCCTCGTCACAGCATAGCCTTCTACAAGAGGAATACACACTACTCCTCATCACAGCATAGCCTTCTACAAGAGGAATACACGCTACTCCTCATCACAGCATAGCCTTCTACAAGAGGAATACACACTACTCCTCGTCACAGCATAGCCTTCTACAAGAGGAATACACGCTACTCCTCGTCACAGCATAGCCTTCTACAAGAGGAATACACACTACTCCTCATCACAGCATAGCCTTCTACAAGAGGAATACACGCTACTCCTCATCACAGCATAGCCTTCTACAAGAGGAATACACACTACTCCTCATCACAGCATAGCCTTCTACAAGAGGAATACACACTACTCCTCATCACAGCATAGCCTTCTACAAGAGGAATACACGCTACTCCTCATCACAGCATAGCCTTCTACAAGAGGAATACACACTACTCCTCGTCACAGCATAGCCTTCTACAAGAGGAATACACGCTACTCCTCGTCACAGCATAGCCTTCTACAAGAGGAATACACACTACTCCTCATCACAGCATAGCTTTCTACAAGAGGAATACACGCTACTCCTCATCACAGCATAGCCTTCTACAAGAGGAATACACGCTACTCCTCATCACAGCGTAGCCTTCTACAAGAGGAATACACGCTACTCCTCATCACAGCATAGCCTTCTACAAGAGGCATACACGCTACTCCTCGTCACAGCATAGCCTTCTACAAGAGGAATACACACTACTCCTCATCACAGCATAGCCTTCTACAAGAGGAATACACGCTACTCCTCATCACAGCATAGCCTTCTACAAGAGGAATACACACTACTCCTCATCACAGCATAGCCTTCTACAAGAGGAATACACGCTACTCCTCATCACAGCATAGCCTTCTACAAGAGGAATACACACTACTCCTCGTCACAGCATAGCCTTCTACAAGAGGCATACACGCTACTCCACATCACAGTATAGCCTTCTACAAGAGGAATACACACTACTCCTCGTCACAGCATAGCCTTCTACAAGAGGAATACACGCTACTCCTCGTCACAGCATAGCCTTCTACAAGAGGACTACATGTTAGTTTGTTTGCCGTGCTATTTTAGTCATACAATGAATTGTACAGAATATCTCGTTCCTCTAGAGAGCAGCTAATTATCAGCAGTTGGACGGCTTGTCTGCTTACAAAGAAACCAACCAAAATAGACCTTTTCTCTAGTAATTTTCAGTGCAGTTTTCTTTCAGACGCATTATACTGCAGTGGTCCGTTCCCTGTAATTTGCTACCGACCTTCGTTAACCAAATCTTGTACTTGTATTAATTACACTTATTTTTATTTTTTATTGTGTCCCATATCAGAAAGTACACATCTTATACAAGGTACAGAATATTCACATATATTGAAATAGAGGTAGATTGTAAAAATGGGACCAATTAAGCTAGCACAAAGACTATTAGATTAGTAAGTGACAGATTAAAACAATACGATAAAGGTAACCTAACTACCTATGTAATCCAGAGTAAACCCAATCCGGGCACATACTGCCACGTATAACATTCCTGTAAAGGTCATAGATCCCAGATTAAGGAGTCCAAGACCCTCTATATGCATAGTGAATTTTCAAACACTGGTTCAAAACCGCCTCTGACATGCTGTCTAGGTATGGTAGATTATCATGGGTGCGAAAGCATGTTTGTCATGCTGGCTACATTTATTTTCTTATTCTCCACACAGCCTCCGTATCTTTTCGGTCTCTACACCTTCGTATGAGAACGCCCTTAAAGTGTTTCGAAGCCTTCATAAACTCCCACAATGTGCTGCTCTAATGTTTTGGGATGGGGTTAGGGTTAGACTCATTATTACTCATTATTAGAGGCTCATTATTACTCATTATTATTTTGGCGCTATCCATATGTGTTGCCATCGGCCAGGCACCAAGGTTGTTTGTGGTGGACCATTTAATAATGTTCTATGGAAAACTTCACAGATCTTGCCACGGACACGGGTGTACTTGTAATGACATGTTGCCTGTCCCCAAATCCACGCCAGGGATACGCAAAGTGTCCGTACAAGTACACCAACGTCATTCAGAGCCCTGGTGTAAACCGTATCTTCACAGCCCCATAAGTGTCAGAGAACATCTGCCTTGACCTGTTTTTAGTGGTGTTTTCTTTCCTGCACAATCACTTGTTGGAAAGTATCAAAAAAAAAAAAAAAGGTGCAAGTTACTTGCTGACAAGTTGTTGGAATGTTTTATGGATAACTTCCCTAGATCCTGAAATCATTTAACTACCCCCTTTAATTAGACCAATGAGGACACCAGCTCTGCTGCTTCCACATCATCCATTCAGAAGATTAATCTACCACTTCACTGTCGAAGAAATCGAGACGTTTTTCTTTCCGTGCGTTTTTATGAGCTGGAATGATTCAATCACTTCTTTTCACTTGACTGGACCGTGTGTTTTCTCCTCTGACAAGGCCGACGCATATAATGGGGTCTTGTTACTAGAGTCTAGGCCTGGCTCTGAATGTAATTATCCCCACTGCATAGAATATGTCTGTAGATAGGATCCAGTGGGACCATCTAGTTTGCCCAGTTTTCTGTTTGCCTATCACATGATTACAAAAAACACATGGCTATCCTAAAATGAACAGTAACTAATGGACGCAATCTGTTAATGGTTCTGGTAATATACCATTAAGTCATTTTAATAATATTGTCTGTATCCCATCAGGTTCCATTTACATTAAAAAAAAAAAATGTAAAAAAATAATAATCTTTTATTACGATTAGTTGCTTGCAGGGTTCAGAGGATGGGGTGGGAACAAAACTCTACATATGAGGGGTCAAAGGGCCTCCTCTAAATACCCCCTGTCTGGGGTCTCTTGGTTATGACATCACCTTGTTTTATATGCAAATTTCCCATTGAAAGTTGCACATCAAGCCACAAGGTGATGTCACAATCCCGGATACACCACAGACACATTTATAACACTTTTTTTCCCTTCTTCTCTTTTATTTCTGCTAAGTGAATTGTGTCAGTGGTGTATCCTGTGTACGACATCACCTATGGCAAATTAGCCACATCTCAGGGGTAACTGTGTGATCTGCATGTTGGGTTACAGGTGATGTCATAGACCGGAGACACCACAGACGCATATAAAATCAGTTTTTCTAGTAATTTATGCGTTTGATGCGTTTCTGCCCTCTGCATTCATAATATTAACATGTTTACGGGATGGAGTTACGTTTTAAAATTGCATTTGCGGATTTCCAGGTGTTTCTTGATGTCCTATAGAACGGATAGAATGCCATTAAAGGAACATTAAACATGGGGGTTTTAACAAGGGTTAAACATAACATGTCCCGGGACATTTAAGTAAACCCGACGTGTATCTTAATAGATCCACGCGGGTTTACTATCTGCTGTGTCTCACATGTGAGACACAGCACTTCCTGGTTGTCGCGTGATGACAAACGACAGCACGCGCACTGGCAATCATAGCGGGGGCTGGCCCTGCTCTGACCGCTGAATGCGAGGGTCTCTCGCTGCTAGCACAGAGAGAAACCCTCGTTTTTGAATGGGATCAGCAGGGAGGAGTCCGAGTTAAGGTCTCCATACCATGCAAAAACGAGGGGTTCTCTCTGCTACAGCCTGCTTCCTATAAACATGGCCGCTGTCTGTCAGAGGATGAACTGGCGTGTACCATCAAAAGTACTATCAGAAGTACCCGCCAGCTCATCCTCATACTGGGGACAACTAACATTTCACTTGAGCTTCTATATTAGAGACACAAGTGATATATAAAGTTTAGTGGCCTGTTGATATTGGCAGCAATGCTGGCAAATCATCACTGAAATGCGTCGGGTGTGGCGCCTCTTCTTTTTATTTCATCGGTCTTGACACCACAGACGCATGTAAAAAAAAAAAAAAAAAATATATTCTCAATCTATGCATTGCCTTGCAATTCTGCTATCACAATATATAGATAATGTTTGTTTTTATTTAGATGCCCGCCGATCAGTAAGTGGAGGGGGATTTTACAAGGGCAGTAAATGCCCCTATGTAGATCACAGCTGCAGATGTGCTGTCATTTTGGTATTCTGGTCCTGGCAAACTCATTTAAAAAAAAAAAATATATATATATAATTGTAATGTTTGATGTGTCTGGTGTGGTGTATCCTGTAGAATGTGCATGTTCAGTGTTTTAGTCTATCACTGGTAGCTAGCAAGCCTTCAGGAGAACTAAATATTTGGAGATCTTGACATTTTTATGGGTTGGAAGTAGAAAAAGTCCTGGTGTAAACAAGATTTTTTGGTTCTTATCCAGTGTAACCGGCAGTGAGATTTGGCAGTAGGTACTTTGCATGGAATCTAAATTCCAGGGATATTTCCAAGGACATTGGCTGGTGCTCAGTACAGCTCTCGGAGATATGATTGCTCCTGAGGACTGTAACCTTATTTTAGCTTGTGGTATGCATTAATGACTGAAATACCGTGACACAAGGAGGGCTAATGATGTAATATCTCCGTTCTGGTGTCTTATTCTGTGTGAGGAAATTATTATAATTTGCAAAGAGCAATGTATTGTATTGTAGCAGCGTCAGTACCCAGCTTGGCTCGTGGGGGTGGCACATACTTCTCATAGTGGAGAGCCAGATGATCTGATTAGCACATGCTCTATGCTGTGAGTTGTCTGAAGGAAAACAACAGTGACAAAGCATCATTTTGGTCCATGGCGCTCACTACAGTGTGCCTTAAAGGGCCAGCTTCATCTGCAGGGTCTGAATATATTTTGTAATTGTATTGGGTTTTTTTTTTTTTTTAGATGGGCTCAGACCTTCCTTTCACAATGCACACTCCTTTATAGCCTATATGTTAAATACTCATCCTGTGTGTGTGTGTGTGTGAAGTACTGCTGTATTCAATACAAGGGGCCACTGGTCCCCATCCCCCCAGTGTGTACCCCCAAACCCAGGACAGAGGGAAGGACTCCAGGGCCACCAGTGATGATGGATTCCATCAAGGAACCAAACTAGCCTACGCCAGAATTGGCTATGGTGTCCTAAAACGCCAGGGGGTATGGCTAGTGGTATTCAGCCATTCTGATTGGAGCCTGGCCACATTGCAGATCAGCTCTCCCTCACCATTTGGATAAATAAAACCTTTTAAAGCCACTTTAAGGTTGCGTTGACTGTAGCCTTGGAAGTAATAAACAAATCTACCCTTTTTTCAGACAGTGACCTTAATTTTTGGTTAAGTATCTAAATTGTGTAAGAATGCATCTAGTTAAATGTATAGGTATTTTTCGTTTGTGTTCCTGTCTAATTGCAATGCTTCTGTTTTGTTTCTATATTGTAAAACAGAACCATAATGTGTTACTATTCTTTAGTACTGTTCTTTATGTCTGTCGTATTAATTGTGATGTTTATATTTTCTTTTTCAGACTTATCCAGAATATCCGCTAATTCACCATGAGAGTTATTTATGTTTTAGAATTTCTGGTGCTATTTTCTCTGAGTCATGCACATACAGACTTCTTCACATCAATTGGTGAGTCCCATCATGGCTGTGTATATATATATATATATATATATATATATATATATATATATATATATATATATATATATATATATATATATAGTTAGCTTAATGTCTCACTTCTGCCTGTAATACTTTATGTTTTTGCTTTATGTCTAACCTTAGGTCACATGACAGATTTGTTGAACACAGAGAAAGATCTAGTCACTTCTCTGAAAGATTACATTCAGGCAGAAGAGCTGAAATTGACACAAATTAAGAAGTAAGTGAACCTTGGCACTGTGTATTAGTGGAATATGGTTATTGTTGATGCTGCTTTTCCAGAAAGATGTACCATTATTATTTGGTGCTCGTAACTAAAATCCTCCGATTTTTAGCCCAAAATTGTTCATGGTGGACATTTACTGCACTTTCTTTGTACTCTCACAGACCTTGCCACAGACACGATGCCCTTGTACAGACCGTTTGCCTCTCTCAATGAAATTTACATTCAAGTATTTTAAACAAACAAAAAACTTATAATCAAGAAAAAGGCTATTAATTAAACTGCAATATCTTGTGAATGGTGCATGACAGAAGCTCAGTTTATTCTGAGTTCAGACATCCAAGCTTTGGGCCAATAGCATGGTCACAGTGAGGGGTGTATTGGCAGATGTGCCATGATGTGTTGCACACTTATTCCAGCTTGTGGCCAATGCTTATCTCCTCCCATATAGTTGAGGCATGCCGGTACATGATTGACATGCCTACACACCAATGAGAACGGGCCCTGGGGGCATGATTGAGCTGTTCACATTTCAGTCTGGAAAGCTTTAAATATCTTTTGAACAATGCACTCAACTTGCACAGCTTTAAATGGTGTTTTAAACAGGCAACACTAAAACTGCACTTTTGTGTAACTTGATATGTAATCAATACACTTATCACCTAAGAACAAGAGATAGTAGGTAATGGTCATATAATATTTACCAAACAAAGAGGAACTTAACATATGGTCAAAAGTAATAAGAAAAAATCGGCTCCACTCCCACGACGGGCCAGAAACAGGTGCTCCACACGCGGATCAAGCGTGAACATCAATGATAGAATAAAAGCAAAAAACGTGTGCACTCCGTAAAGGCTGAGTCAATCTTCGAAAAAATGTTATTAGTTTATTGAATTATTCCCACTGTCTGTTACTTTATTCAATAAACGAATACATTTTTTCGAAGATTGACTCGGCCTTTACGGAGTGCACACGTTTTTTGCTTTTATTCTATAACTTAACATATGGCTCTAAGAATGGCTGATAAGTGTGACAAGTGTGGGGGTTAGTATTGGGTATGGGGTCACATTGGTGATGGTGGGGGTAGTATGGGGTCACATTGGCGATGGTGGGGGTAGTATGGGGTCACATTGGCGATGGTGGGGGTATTATGGGGTCGCATTGGCGATGGTGGGGGTAGTATGGGGTCACATTGGCGATGGTGGGGGTAGTATGGGGTCACATTGGCGATGGTGGGGGTAGTATGGGGTCACATTGGCGATGGTGGGGGTAGTATGGGGTCACATTGGCAAGGGTGTTATGGAGTTACATTGTGTAAAATGCGGTGTGACCACATGTAACACGTTCGCGGGGGGGTTACATTGCGTAGTGTGGGTGGTCTGTGTAGTGTGGGGGGCCACATTTGGTAGTGTGGGGGGGTCACATTGGGATCTAATTGGGTAGCGTGGGGGTCACATTAAGTAGTGGGGGTCAGATCGGCACATTTGGGGATGCATTGACAAGTTTATACATTACTGCTGATTTTGCCATGAAATTCCATGTTTATACATTTTGCCATGTTTTACACGTGTATCCTTTATAGCTCATTTAGACTGTGTGTTAGTGTGTGTGTGTGATACTATAGGGTGTGACAGTATGTTACTGCTGCATTTCCGAACTGCACATTATTTCATTGGTTTTAATTTTATGGGTTTTGTTTAATTTTTTTAATTTTGTGTTATTTTATTTTATTTTATTGGTTTAATTTTTTTTAATTCTTTGTGGCTTTTAGTTTTTTTCTATTATTGGTTTTGTGTTTAACTCCTATGCCTTTCGACATGCAGATGGGCAGAGAAATTGGATCAGCTGACAGACACGGCTACAAAGGACCCCGAGGGATTTTTAGGACACCCCGTCAACGCTTTCAAATTAATGAAGAGGCTCAACACAGAGTGGGTTGAACTGGAAAACCTGGTGCTGAAGGACATGTCTGATGGTATAGCGACTTACTGCTTTCTAATCTATGTACACTTCCTTTTTTGTATTCTTTATCCCTATAATTATGATTCAAGCTTTTGTTACTTGTACACTATACAGCCATTCCTCTCCATGATACTTTCTGAATTGTTTTTTTTTTTTTTTTTTTACTATAACTTTTACATACTGCATTCCTCACAGCTGTCCCAATTTATGGAGGTTGTCCTGCAGAGCTCTACCAAGGTTAAGCTTTCCGGGGACAGAAGTAGAGCTCAGTGGGCCATTGGAGTGCAATACTATTACTGTGGACACAGGTGGTTTAGCTCAATAAAATTATATAGTCAACACCCTGGCACGGAATTTGGGAGGTCAATAGTCCGCTCAGTGGGACATTGGCGCAAGTAGCGCTGACTATTGACCTCCCAAATTCTGTGTCCACAGTAATAGGATTGGTATTTGTAAACCCTCTGGTTTTATTTTTACCTTTTTTAATATATAACAGTTTTATTCCTATATATGAACCTGGTTTGACCGTTTCGATTTTTTTGTACTTCTATACATCTATAGCACTATAATATCTATAGCACTAGGACACTGTCCTTTTACATACATTTTCAAGTTTTTGAACTTTAATATGCCTGAAAGGTCCCTTTTCATTTGCGCATGAAAGATTACATCCGACACATCCATCTGCACAAGCTAGTAGCTACACATTGGGGTTCTGTATAAAATTCTATTCTGGGGCTGGGTTATTTATAAAATTCTATTCTGGGGTGGGGTGTTGTGTAAAATTCTATTCTGGGGTGGGGTGTTGTGTAAAATGTTATTCTGGGGTGGGGTGTTGTGTAAAATTTTATTCGGGGGTGGGGTGTTGTGTAAAATTTTATTCGGGGGTGGGGTGTTGTGTAAAATTTTATTCGGGGGTGGGGTGTTGTGTAAAATACAATTCTGGGACAATGTTCTGACAGTGATGTAATCTTCAGTAAGGTTCCGTTGATTTCTATGGAGACTGGACCACTTTTAGCAGCAGTGGTGTGGCCTGCCCAATGCCTTTTGCGACCTGAAGATCCTCGATGACTTTTTTCTGTATTATAAGGTGTTCATCTTTTCTTCATAGGGTTTATCTCCAACCTGACAGTCCAGCGGCAGTACTTTCCCAATGACGAAGACCAGACGGGTGCTGCCAAGGCCTTGCTACGTCTGCAGGACACGTATAACCTGGACACGGAAACAATGTCACGGGGTAACCTTCCAGGTAATCTAAGAACTGTCCTTTTGGTGCGTTTCAGAGCAATATGCACCGCTTCCCTCCAGTGAGATTTGTTTACTCCTCGCCACTTTTATATTATGGTTTGTGGGTTGTTTATTAAGCAGGTTTTTGTGTCTGTACTCATGTTGATTGTTCATGATATGGTCTATAGGTGTAAAGCAGAAATCCTCCTTAACGGCAGAAGACTGCTTTGAACTGGGTAAGATAGCCTACACGGACGCAGATTACTACCACACAGAGCTGTGGATGGAGCAGTCCCTGAGGCAGCTGGACGAGGGAGAAGAGTCCTCCGTTGACAAGGTCCTGGTTCTTGATTATCTCAGTTACGCTGTCTACCAACAAGGAGATCTGGATAAAGCCCTAAAGCTGACCAAGAGACTTCTAGAACTGGGTAAGCCATTTGTAATGAATATTTTTAATTTTTTTTTCCCCAAACCAAAGTTTTATTTGACCAGAGATTTTATTTTTGCCTCGCTTAGAGGAATGTGTTTGGTCCTTTGTTGGTGAAGCGGGGTTTGTGCTGACGAGGCAGACCTCTGTGTGGCATGGAACTGCTTAGTGGCGGGTCTACGACATTTGCCTCAATGTTCATGATCTGAGCGGCATGAGCATGATGGAGAGCACCCATATCACGGTTACAGCAGCAGCCGTGGTCTGGTCTCTATACATGTTGTGTCTTACACTGCGGCAGGACATAACTCAACCAGATGCCAAAGTTCTTCACCTTCAGTGGAGTTTTCTCAAACACCATATTCTCTCCTGATGCCGTCTTCATCTTCTTCAGCTGAAACACAAAGTACCAGAATCTAGACTTGGCCACCACAGGATCAGGGATGACAATTATCATGCGGTACAAAGGTGGTGTGGGAGCCTTTGGTTAGCCCGATGACCTTATACTCTTTCTGAGTGCCTGACGCCTTCATGCTGTCTCGATGCCTGCGAACCAGGGAAAAAAGCCCATCTGTAATAAATATTGGCCAACATGGTGAATTGTGGGCCAAAGTTCTATAAGTGATTCAGTCACCATGGAAACTAATGTAATGCTGATGACATCACTTATAGAACTTTGCCCCAGAAATTACCTTTTATACATTAGGCCACGGACACATGATGTACTCTGAACTTCCATCATTTATGAAGATTTTCATATCTTAATAAAACTATCCTAACACCTCCCCCCGGTGCAGTGTTTCAAATGGAACGATCCTTTAGAGTTGTGTTTTTGGCGTTTGTTGTTCGTTTTGTTGATTTTCTTTCATTAAGGAAATGTAATTCTTTTTAAGACAAGTCTCTTCCTCTAATGCAAATAGTCCTATTATATAAAGGTCTAAAGAATGTCATTCTCCGAGCAAGCTGTGCAAACAAATGACTTTGTACGACTTGCTGAGCTGTAGGTATAATTCGGTATGTATCCTAATCATGGTTATAGATCTTACGTCAACCTATTGTTTGTTGACAGAACGCCTTGTCAAGCTCTCTGTTACGCCTGCAATCCCTTTCACTTCATAATTCTGTGTATTTGTTCTTTTGTTTTTTAATTTTTAAAAACTGTTCAATAACTAGAAATTGCCGCGTAGACACATAGTGTATATGACTTTTGTGTATGTGCAGTACTTGCACGGTTTGTATTTTTGCCCACTTGTGGGTTAGTGTGCCAGGGTCACTGCGATAGTTTTTATATTGATATTTTGTTAATAATTCTGCACTGTGTTCACTTTCATTGTGCTGGGTTTTAATCGGATGCCTTTGCATATTTCTTATTTATTTTTTTTAAATGTTAGATCCTGAGCATCAAAGAGGAAATGGGAATTTGAAATACTTTGAATACATCATGGCCAAGGAGGACAATAAAACCACTTCTTCCACGTCCGAGGAAACACAACCCAGAACTCGGAAAGGTCGCCCCAAAGATCACCTGCCAGAGAGACAGAAGTATGAGATGTTGTGCCGGGGAGAAGGTCTAAAAATGGTAGGCATGGTGGATGCTCCTTCTTTACACTTGGCTGGTACTACTGGTGGATTTAACCAATGTGTGGCCAGGAACACACAAGTAATACGAATACGTGACAAACCACAGCAAAACTCTTATGAACTCTCCCTATATAATTGAAGTGGACCCCATAGGCACCCATTGCTCAATATGCCAAGAGACCGCCGTACATCACTGAGGAGGTCTATAAGAGGCTGAAACGTATCTGAGGTTAGGGGGTTTCCTGAAAAATATACAAAGCAGATAGAAAAGAAGAAAAAGGGATATATTCTCCTAAGTACACTCTCTAGGGGGTTCCTTCAGCCCTTTGTAAACAGGAGACAAAAGGAATCGAGGGGAAGAACATATATTAATATGACACTCGCAAATAAAATGTGCAAATAAGAGACCAGCTCAGTGTGCGAAATAAGCATTCAAAACAATGGTGTTTATCAACACAAGAAACCACGAAGATGTAATATGGGTGGTAGATATTCCAGCAGTGACATCCAAAACGCAGGGTTCAAGAATTAGGTCACAATGTCCTAGGATGGCATGTGGAGGTTACTGATAGCCAGACGTAATGTGGTGATAAACGAACCAATAAATATATCGGAGAGTTCCAGCCTTACGTGTTTCGTTGAGCGAATCGCAACTTCATCACGGGACTTACATAGAGAAATAAACTCCTCTACTAATACATGAACAACCGCTGCTCTGAATATTCCCTCCCAGGTCCAATTGCCAGTCCGGAAAGTTAATAGTTGGTTTCGGCTGAAATAGGCCCTCCGTTTACAGCTATCCATGCATTCTCGCGGTTCTCTGTCGATAATACCGCCCATATACATCCGCTCTTTCCTTTAATATCATAGTTTTATCGGCCAGTTTGTCTCCAGTTCAATAACGCACCATAGAGTGCGAGAGAGGGCCAGTGTGATTGAACCCTTGTGAATCTGGACAAAGATGCTGTTCATTTTTTTTTTTTTTTTTTACATTTTTTTAAAGTTGTCATCAATTTGGAAATATGTCTCAAAATTAAAGTAATATTATAAATAATCATATAACAATGATCAGACCAAATTAATACGCAAACGAGAGAGAAAATGCAACCCAGTAACAATAAATAATAATGAAAAAAAAAAAAAGTTAATGGATAAAATAATAACAGTTTTACGCTTTATGTTCCCCCCATGTTTTCTCCTCGATTCTGCCTTTTTTTGCGAATTATGTCAGATTTTATTGCTGTATCCACTTTGAAAGGTACCTCTTGGATCTCAACACATGTTTTGTGTGTGGCACAGATCGGGTAGCCTGATGGGACTTTTTTCAAGATGCATTGGCACAGCTTGATTTTTCTGTACTTTACACCATATATATATTTATCTGTCAACACAAAAAATAATTCGGACAGGGTAGGGGGATCTGGCCCCTTAAGATAGGACAATGACGCTGTTGTCTTCTTCAGACTCCGCGCAGAGAGAAGAGGCTTTTCTGCCGGTACTCTGATGCAAACCGGAGCCCTCAATTCATTCTGTCTCCCACCAAGCAAGAGGACGAATGGGACAAGCCCCGCATTGTGCGTTACCATGATATTATTTCCGACGAAGAGATTGCCAAGGTTCAAGCACTGGCCAAACCAAGGGTGAGTTTTGTGTCCATTCTCTTGTTAGTATTTTTTAACCTTTTTATTAGAGTTTTTAGTTTTTTTTTTTTTTTTTAATAATAATAAAAACGGTAACAAAGTTTAATTCACTGGATTATAATTCTATTTCTTTAGCGAAATGTTGTCAAACTATAGTCTTTATCAGTTCTGGCGGAGCACTAACACAGTATATATATATATATATAGGTCTTTATAGCTATATGTTTCTTTTTTATTATACATTCCACAATGTAACCCTTCTTGTAAGCTTCTCTGCATAAGGCTTCTCATTGGTTGGGTGAATGCTAGCTTCTGTTTTTTGTTTTTTATTACAACTCTTGTGATTGGTTGGCTTCACAGCTAAGGCGAGCCACCATTTCAAATCCTATAACAGGAGTCCTGGAGACCGCACACTACAGAATTAGTAAAAGGTAAGCCGAGAGGTTCCCGTACCCTGTGTTTAATGCATTGCATGGGGGCTTAGGTGGGAGTTCTAGCTGGAAAGGATCTGAGGTAACAGGATTCACATTCCTGGTATATCAGTCGTTGCCGTTTTCCTGCTGGTGTGGATCGTCCTCTCTTCCATTTTGTTACCCAGAAGTCAGTGGGGTAAACCTCAAGGGTTAAAAGCCTAAATCCAAAAAAACATGTAGTCTGTATACCCGTTAATTTGCAAAAGTATTTGCTCTCCGAGAGCTTCTTTTGAATGTGCATCTTTTGAGAGCCAATCCGCGTGTGTCCCCCAGAGAAACCTAGGGATGGTCTGTGCCGGTCCGATCACTTTGGGGGGGAAAAAAAAAATCACCTTTTTGTTGGTTTTTCTTTTGCGAACGTGGTGCTAGGTGAGGACATGTCCTAAAGCCAGCCCAGCAACGCTAAAACTGTGACATCAACCGCAGCACAGACACTTCATGTACTTGCAGAATGCACCATTGTGTGTGTCCGTCCCCTACACTAGCACCATCCCTTGCACAAAATAATTGGGTGATTTTCACCGTCTGACCCCAAAACAATAAATAGTCATTCTACGTAAGAAATGGAGATTGCACTTTTTTTTTTTTTTATAAGGCTCCCACGAACAAAAGTATGGAGCAGAGTCTATAGAAAATAGGGAGGGGGGACAAAACATTTTTTAATTTCTTTTTTAGAAGGCGGCGAGGGGAATAGACGACATACAACAGCTGAAGTAATATTTCCACCCCTGCCCAGTGGGTCTGTGGCAGAGACAAACAAAGTGTCCATACAAAGACAGGAATGTCCATGCTGCACCTCCTCCTGAGCTGACCTCACCAACCTTCCATTCTCTTTCTGCACCTCCTCCTCCTGAGCTGACCTCACCAACCTTCCATTCTCTTTCTGCACCTCCTCCTCCTGAGCTGACCTCACCAACCTTCCATTCTCTTTCTGCACCTCCTCCTGAGCTGACCTCACCAACCTTCCATTCTCTTTCTGCACCTCCTCCTGAGCTGACCTCACCAACCTTCCATTCTCTTTCTGCACCTCCTCCTGAGCTGACCTCACCAACCTTCCATTCTCTTTCTGCACCTCCTCCTGAGCTGACTTCGCCAACCTTCCATTCTGTTTCTGTACCTCCTCCTGAGCTGACCTCACCAACCTTCCATTCTCTTTCTGCACCTCCTCCTGAGCTGACCTCACCAACCTTCCATTCTCTTTCTGCACCTCCTCCTCCTGAGCTGACCTCACCAACCTTCCATTCTCTTTCTGCACCTCCTCCTCCTGAGCTGACCTCACCAACCTTCCATTCTCTTTCTGCACCTCCTCCTGAGCTGACCTCACCAACCTTCCATTCTCTTTCTGCACCTCCTCCTGAGCTGACCTCACCAACCTTCCATTCTCTTTCTGCACCTCCTCCTGAGCTGACCTCACCAACCTTCCATTCTCTTTCTGCACCTCCTCCTGAGCTGTCCTCACCAACCTTCCATTCTCTTTCTGCACCTCCTCCTGAGCTGACTTCGCCAACCTTCCATTCTCTTTCTGCACCTCCTCCTGAGCTGTCCTCACCAACCTTGCATTCTCTTTCTGCACCTCCTCCTGAGCTGACCTCACCAACCTTCCATTCTCTTTCTGCACCTCCTCCTGAGCTGTCCTCATCAACCTTGCATTCTCTTTCTGCACCTCCTCCTGAGCTGTCCTCACCAACCTTCCATTCTCTTTCTGCACCTCCTCCTGAGCTGTCCTCACCAACCTTCCATTCTCTTTCTGCACCTCCTCCTGAGCTGTCCTCACCAACCTTCCATTCTCTTTCTGCACCTCCTCCTGAGCTGTCCTCACCAACCTTCCATTCTCTTTCTGCACCTCCTCCTCCTGAGCTGACCTCACCAACCTTCCATTCTCTTTCTGCACCTCCTCCTGAGCTGTCCTCACCAACCTTCCATTCTCTTTCTGCACCTCCTCCTGAGCTGACCTCACCAACCTTCCATTCTCTTTCTGCACCTCCTCCTGAGCTGACCTCACCAACCTTCCATTCTCTTTCTGCACCTCCTCCTGAGCTGTCCTCACCAACCTTCCATTCTCTTTCTGCACCTCCTCCTGAGCTGACCTTACCAACCTTCCATTCTCTTTCTGCACCTCCTCCTGAGCTGTCCTCACCAACCTTCCATTCTCTTTCTGCACCTCCTCCTGAGCTGACCTCGCCAACGATCATCGAGTTTTGTTGATAGGTTTCTCTTGGGATATGGTATTTACATTTTTTAAAACCCGTTATAACTTCCTAAAAC
The DNA here is from genome assembly GCA_036172795.1 of Pelodytes ibericus. Taxonomy (NCBI): domain Eukaryota; kingdom Metazoa; phylum Chordata; class Amphibia; order Anura; family Pelodytidae; genus Pelodytes; species Pelodytes ibericus. The sequence continues at coordinate 2,901,775 of CM069867.1, forward strand.
AAAAAGGCTTTGTTGGAGTTCCACACCAGCAGGTAATAAGTGTCTCTACTTAAAAAGTGAAAGGACAATAGGTTGTGGTAGTATGTCGGAGGAGCGTCTTTATGTACATCCCAGAATGGCATTCCACCCAGACCAATCGGAATCCTTGGCGTGGCACCTACATGCCTGCTTCCAAATTCAAACCACAGTCCTTTCTCTTTTTGTAGCTGAGAAGGGCTACAGTGCATGATCCCGTGACGGGGAAATTGACCACAGCACAATACAGAGTCTCTAAGAGGTAAGGGCAAGTGTTCTTATAGGCCATAAGGATTACAACGCCTGGGAATTGGTGCCACATCCCATTTTGTCAACCGTCTGCAAAAACTGAGTTATCTTTAACTGAAAGAGTGCTTTTATAAAGTACATTACTGAGCTTGTTTAGCTCTATCAGTAGGTGGACATGTTGTTTAGACTCTTGGGTCAGATTGCCCTGCTTGTTACCCAAGTTTCTAAACAACACGTCTTTCCTCCCATTGCAGCTTTATGAAGAGGACTCGATTATATTTAAAATGCGTACCTCTTTCAGTTAAACGTAAGTACGTTTTTTGCCAACAGTTGTGGGTGAGGTAGGCCTCAAATAAACCTTTTTTTGACTGGATGGGAAAAAAAAATAATCTCTAACAATTGAAAATCAAAACCCAAATTTGCAAACCGTTGGAGATTCTGACTGGCCAGTGATACCTGGAAATACAAACAATTATAACTCCGCTATTAAACGAAGCGCCATGGAATTCAAAACCGGGGTTTTGGGGGGGAAACCAATGCTGACAAGTCAGTAGAAGGATCTGGCAGCATGAAATATCCAATGTCCAGCACGGAAACCTTATTTTACATCTTGGAGACGTGGTACCGGCTTTTCTCTAACTATGGGTGGGCTGCTGCATGCTGGTGCACTGGGTAACATGACATGTATTCAGGAAAGACTCGAATCCTCGACTTTCTACAAATGGGGCAGGTGGTAGTTTTTAAATTTATTTTTCTTCTCTATATTTGCAGTATAGACAGTGCGCAAGCGATGGAGAGCCTTCCCGCTTGAAGGACGGCATATAAAGTCCTGCATATAACAGATCATTGCGGTGGGGGGGTCCCCACTATCACATGACACAGAAATTGAAGCCAATGCCCAAAGGGAACTCCAGCTACATTTTTACATAAAAACCCTGCAGGACGGGATAGACAGTCCTGACCGTAACGGCTTCATGGCGGCTCCCCCCGCGATGAGCTGTGCTGAGGATCCTGCTGCAGGGACTTGCAGCGGGGTCCCCAGTGTCAGATGAGGTCACTCATTTAGCGTCCACTACGTTTTCGCCATCCCTCCTCGACGTCGCACGTGATGTACACTAATTTAAAAAAAAATAATTTGAGTATTTAAGTCCCTTACCCAGCTCGAGACTTGCCACGGAGGATCTCTCCCAAAGTGCAATATCTCCTTAAGTAAACCCCATGGTGTATATTCACTTGGCCTGTTCTAGTCTCAAAAGGATTGTATAAAAGAAAACACAATAGTGTAATGTTAAACTCCAATATGCCCCATGCTGTATCCCCCCTATGTACTCACATTGGGAAGATGTAAAATCCGCCTGGAGTGCAGTGTAGGGGCTTAAGCTGGATGGTCCGAAGTCTCCTTGTTGGTGTAATGTAGGAATATCCTCCGAACAGAAACCATACATGTACTAAACGGCAAAAGTATTACATTGTAATGCATAACATACCTTACACGTAGGTCAGTAGTGATGAATGTAAATCTCAATCCATACACAGCAGCAAAATATTAACAAAAGAAAATGGGTATCGCAGTGGGCTTCAATTCTGCACGCGTTTCGCCTCTCTAGTAGGCTTCCTCCTAGCAGAAAGTTATGACAAAAGCCGAGGGAAGGCAGGGATTCCCAAGGAAGCAGAACAAATCCCAAAATGACTGTATATTTTAAAGCTAAGACAGTACCGCTACACTAGTTTGATACCTGGTCAAGTATTTGCTTTGTTTGCGCCCTGTACAGAGCCATTGGTTGTGATGCAGTGTCTGTTCAGTTCGGTTCAGGCGTTAGCTTTTACTACCTGCAAATAGTGTGCGTTTTGTTGATCTAAAAACCTGTTAATCCTCTTGCCCCAGTGCATGGCTGTCTGGTTATGAGGATCCTGTGGTAGAACGAATCAACCAGAGAATACAAGAACTAACTGGACTTGACGTGTCTACCGCGGAGGAACTACAAGTAAGTAACCCTGGCGTCACCTAGCAAGTACTTCTTCCAGTTGCCCATCCATGAACCGTCATCCTCTTCCTGGTGTGTTCCATCATATCAATTTCTGCCTAGACGGTTGCCTCGGACATTTACCGCTGGGATGAGATTGGACATCGTTTGCCTGAGGCTGTTGAAGTCTTTGGCCCTTTCCGAAGGCCACTTGCTTCCTATGCATCAGGGGAAATAGGGTTACCTTACACAGACCCACCCACTGGATTCCTTGCATTGCCCTACGTAAGATGCTACTCCCTCGATATTGGCAAAAAAACTGCTGCCATAGGCTGGGTTGTAAACCGGTCAAACCCAGGGCTTGAAAAATATAACTGAGTTCTAGGAGCCAGCACCCATACATTAGGACCCATACATCATGGCATTCTGTAAGCTGGATCCCCCATAACACACCAGTATTAATCCTCCGAAACTTGGTACCCACCAGTTACTCTATAAGAAGCGTACAACCCACCCCCACACCATGGTGCACACAGCACCTTGCACATCCTTCGTAACACCTCTCCCACCCCACTGGGCAGTCCCATAACACAGTAAGGGTAACTGTCACATACCCCATGCCCATGATGGCTAACCTTTGATACCTCAGCTGTTGTTGGCAGTGTTTGTACGGACTGCACTACCCATGATACCCCACTAGTTTTTTTGAAGTAGCTCTGCTGCCCTCCCTCTCGCCATAATATCCACCCCTTGCTGCTTTTTCAGTGGAAATAATCATAAGGAATAAACGTAAATCTGAACAAATGCCTAGTGCCAATGGTAAGCATCTCCTGTGTATGCCGATCCCCTTCTAGTCAGGTCCAACTACGTAAGTCACTGCTCATTGATTTGTAGCCCACCTACCTCTTCCTGCCTTCCCCTTCATTCCGCGTCTTTAACGTTACAGTGTGTCATTCTCCGCACACACCTAGTCATACCTACCGTGACTGCTCCAGCTCACTTCCCGCTATGCTCTGCTTCTCTTAGGTGGCCAACTATGGCGTTGGAGGCCAGTATGAGCCCCATTTTGATTTTGGAAGGGTAAGTCTGGTTTTGAAAATTGACAAAAATATTTCCCGTTTTGTTTTTCTTTTTCTGTCTTTTCAGGTGGCAAATTATGGAATGGGAGGACAGTATGAGCCACACTTTGATTTTGCACGGGCAAGTAAAGCTGTACAGGGTCACATTATCAAGGGTCCCTGCTCGAAACGCCATATATTAACTGCACGCTGTGTGTACAGACCCATCTAAAACAAGTGCCCTTCATAGATTTGGTTGCCTTGATGACTGCTTTAATGACTCCCTTGGTATCGTGTGTCCATTTAGTTCTCCAAATAATTCCTACGACCCTTGTAGCTGAATGATCCGTCAAACCATCCTGAGATGGGGAGAAAGGAACAGATTATGTGGGTACAGAGGGAGGATAATCTGGCATTTACTTGTAATGGTGACTGCCAGCTTATTCTCCGACAAGCCACTGCCACACATCCTGAGGCACTGACCATCTCACGGCTAGCACAGTGATCTACCATCTTTGCACATGGCATGACATATAATGTCGTTGATGGCATGGGAAAATGAGGGTTCTCTGCACCCCGGGGGGAGAGCGGAATGGGACAGTTTTGTAACTTTAAGGATTAGGGGTTAGCATTAGGGTATAAGGGTTAGGGGGGGTCCTTTTGGGGTAAGCAGGGATTATTTTTATTAGGGGGGTTAGTATTTGGCGCAGACAGCTCCGTGCCAAAATAGCCCCACTGGACTGTCCGGGCTCTAATTGCCGCTGCCTCCAAGAACTGTCCTGAACGCGCAGGCATACAGCACACGTGAGCAATGAGCCCCCCTGTGATTGGCTCTCTGTGCCAGCCTCTGGATCAGCTGGGTTCATCTCTATAGACACAGGTCTACTAAAGAGAGAGTAGTTTGGGACTTGGTAGAGCCCGGGTCGAGCACTGTGCTGTTTGACCGTTATTGTTAGTGATCGAACAGACCAAACAAAGTGCTCCAGCACTCAGTAGAAGGGAGATCAAATTTGTATTACAAACACCAGAGGAAATATAGTCACTGGCGTGTGTAATACAAATCTGATCTCCCTTCTACTGAGTTTGGTCTGGTGAACCCTTGGGCCTCTCAGTACTGACCCAACCTCTTCTAAACATTTCGTTCATTATGAGATGAATGTACCTTGGCTCCTTTGATATCTCAGGTCTTCCTTGTGGCCCAAAGGAATATCTATCCTGATGTTTTCTACACGCAATAGATTCTCGAAGCTCTTAGAAGTACATCTTGGCAGGGAATATCTCTTGTGGGAAGTAGACTTGAAGAGGGAATAAAGACCTTGTCAACCGAAATCTCGCTTGTACTCTGACTTTAGAGAATAAAAAAGTATCTACTTTGTATTGTCAGAATTGCAACAAATGGCGAAATTAAGAGAAAAATATGTTTTCAATGTGTTTGTGGTGTCTTCTGTTTATGACCCCACATATTATACTTTCCATTGAAAAGGTGTTCAATGTGCATATCAATCCTCGAGGTGATGTCATAAGTAGGAGACTCCACAGACCTATTTCTGCTAAAGTAATGGATGTACTTATTTTTCATCATTTTGTAGTCTCTATATTCACAGTATAAGCAGGGTTTAAGGAGTGAGTCCCTATTAATCTGGATGTGTTCCTCTAACCTCATGGTCTATTGATTTCTGCAGAAAGATGAACCTGATGCTTTTAAAGAGCTGGGCACGGGTAACAGGATTGCTACGTGGCTGTTTTACGTAAGTTGATGGGCGACCTTCACTATTTCACATTGCAGCATAGGTATGTGCTGTATATTGGATGATCATTCTCAATACGTTCTGCTTGTAGATGAGTGACGTGGCAGCAGGGGGCGCAACAGTCTTTCCTGAAGTAGGAGCTGCTGTCTACCCTAAAAAGGTACAACGTCCAAGCGGTTTCCAACTGTATAATGAACTTAAATTAAGTGATTTGTGATTTTAAATGAAGGTTTTGCATGAAATGTGAAATCTACAGATATTTTTTAAATAAAGTACTTTATTGAGCAAACGCCTCTTTCTGGAGGTGGACATGTTTTTTGGAATGTTGAGTCAGATTGTCCTGTAACCTATGCAAGATTCTAAACAACATGTCCGCCCCCAGATAGAGCTATACAGAGGAAAGATTCTAAACATGTATGCCCCCAGATAGAGTGATACAGAGCAAAGATTCTATATTCCGTTATTAAAGCATTTCTGTTTCAAATGCCTACACAATATTTCAATTAAATAAATCTTAATTCTCTGCTTACAGTTGTCATTTAAGGAATGTAATTAATCTTTGTTGCTCCCCCCCCCCCCCCCCCCCCCAAAAGGGAACTGCAGTTTTCTGGTACAACCTGTTTGAAAGTGGTGAAGGAGACTATAGCACGAGGCATGCGGCTTGTCCCGTCTTAGTTGGAAATAAATGGGGTGAGTATCAGTATTTAGTTGAACTCTTTCACATACAGAGGGGTCTCTTTATTGACCTCAATGCATAACCGTATACTTCCTGCCATCTACATACACATGCATGTCCACCAGAGAAGCTAACTCGGAGCCAAGATGTCCATCCTTTTATACAAGTTATGGCAACTCTTTAAGAACACTGGGATGACCCTTGGCGGTATCTTGGGGAGGGTATTACGGACTGCATTAGAGTTATTGCCCAGCGTCCTTCAACCAAACAGAGACCCTACATATGTGTCCCCTTTGTGTTACTTAATGTTTTTCTTAGCCTTGAATCTGGAGAATACAGGAGGCCTATTTTCTCTGTAGTCGCCCCATTAATTTCGAAAATTGACCTGGTATTTGTTTTGTTTTTTTTGTGGTTTTCAGTATCCAATAAGTGGATCCATGAACGTGGGCAGGAATTCCGAAGGCCGTGTAAATTGTCCGAGTTAGAATGAGACCGACCACGTCCATGTTCTGTGGAGGAATTTGAAAAACAAAACAAAGCCTACATCTCATCCCCAAATCTTTATCAGACTGTGCGTCATCCAGTTTGCCAGTAACCTACGCAGTAATTACTCCCAGAAACAAGCTGTGGAGAACTTTATCTTTCATTTTTGATTTTTTTTTTTGTATGTTTTTTGGGGAGAGACCGAAGAATACAAGCACAAATGAAGGTGTCCAATAATCCTGGGGGCCACAAAGGATTTCCTTTTTCCCCTTTCAATCATTTCCTAACAGGAGGTCACTGTTCTAGACAATAGGTCCGAGAAGGAACGTTTTATTGTAGGAGAAGCCTACCATTTTGCCTCTGGAATCATCCTATTGGCGATGCACATCTTCTGGCATTTTATCTATTCTTTCCTCTTATTATAATACTTTCCTTTTGAGATTTGTATGAGTTTTCATCTCTCCTTCCAGACTGCAGTATGGTTTTTTTGGGGTGACTTTTTCACACCTCACATTTTCAGCCTTTAATGTTGACGTTCACATCCATGTATAATTCTAGATACACTCCCCTTAATTTGTAAGAAGTAAATAATGGCAGATTTCTTTCTTTGTGCGTGTGCGCGCACACCTCCATGGTTTTACTAGATGTTGGAAATGAACTTTTAAGTACAAAAAAAAAAAAATCTAGCCTTGATTTTTTGCGTAAACCAGCTCTGAAGTTCTGCTGTGGTTGATATGTGTTGCGGTTAAGCCAAACTGAACAAAGGTGCTAATTACTGGAGTATTTTGTTGGCTGTCCAAGTGCTGATCTTTGTTTTACACACTTATAATCGGGTGCAAGCCTATTTATAAAGAACCGGGAGCTTTTCAGTGTCTGAAAAACTCTGCCAATCCATATTTCTTCATAATTTGTAACTCTCTTCATAGTGCAACAGTGCCATCTACTAATACAGAGCTTCATTTGTGAGGGAATAAAAGGACACTTGATGGAGTCTTACTTTAAAGAAATAATACAAATAAAGTACCTTTTATTGAGCCTTCCTCGCTCCCTATAGCTCTATCAGGGGGCAGACATGTTTAGAATCTTTGCTCCCTATAGCTCTATCAGGGGGGCAGACATGTATAGAATCTTTGGTCCCTATAGCTCTATCAGGGGGGCAGACATGTTTAGAATCTTTGCTCCCTATAGCTCTATCAGGGGGGCAGACATGTATAGAATCTTTGCTCCCTATAGCTCTATCAGGGGGCAGACATGTTTAGAATCTTTGCTCCCTATAGCTCTATCAGGGGGCAGACATGTATAGAATCTTTGGTCCCTATAGCTCTATCAGGGGGGCAGACATGTTTAGAATCTTTGCTCCCTATAGCTCTATCAGGGGGGCAGACATGTATAGAATCTTTGCTCCCTATAGCTCTATCAGGGGGGCAGACATGTTTAGAATCTTTGCTCCCTATAGCTCTATCAGGGGGCAGACATGTTTAGAATCTATGCTCCCTATAGCTCTATCAGGGGGCAGACATGTTTAGAATCTTTGCTCCCTATAGCTCTATCAGGGGGGCAGACATGTTTAGAATCTTTGCTCCCTATAGCTCTATCAGGGGGCAGACATGTTTAGAATCTTTGCTCCCTATAGCTCTATCAGGGGGCAGACATGTATAGAATCTTTGGTCCCTATAGCTCTATCAGGGGGGCAGACATGTTTAGAATCTTTGCTCCCTATAGCTCTATCAGGGGGGCAGACATGTTTAGAATCTTTGCTCCCTATAGCTCTATCAGGGGGCAGACATGTTTAGAATCTATGCTCCCTATAGCTCTATCAGGGGGCAGACATGTTTAGAATCTTTGCTCCCTATAGCTCTATCAGGGGGGCAGACATGTTTAGAATCTTTGCTCCCTATAGCTCTATCAGGGGGGCAGACATGTATAGAATCTTTGCTCCCTATAGCTCTATCAGGGGGGCAGACATGTTTAGAATCTTTGCTCCCTATAGCTCTATCAGGGGGCAGACATGTTTAGAATCTATGCTCCCTATAGCTCTATCAGGGGGCAGACATGTTTAGAATCTTTGCTCCCTATAGCTCTATCAGGGGGGCAGACATGTTTAGAATCTTTGCTCCCTATAGCTCTATCAGGGGGCAGACATGTTTAGAATCTTTGCTCCCTATAGCTCTATCAGGGGGCAGACATGTATAGAATCTTTGGTCCCTATAGCTCTATCAGGGGGGCAGACATGTTTAGAATCTTTGCTCCCTATAGCTCTATCAGGGGGGCAGACATGTATAGAATCTTTGCTCCCTATAGCTCTATCAGGGGGGCAGACATGTTTAGAATCTTTGCTCCCTATAGCTCTATCAGGGGGCAGACATGTTTAGAATCTATGCTCCCTATAGCTCTATCAGGGGGCAGACATGTTTAGAATCTTTGCTCCCTATAGCTCTATCAGGGGGGCAGACATGTTTAGAATCTTTGCTCCCTATAGCTCTATCAGGGGGCAGACATGTTTAGAATCTTTGCTCCCTATAGCTCTATCAGGGGGCAGACATGTTGTTTAGAATCTTTGCTCCCTATAGCTCTATCAGGGGGCGGACATGTTTAGAATCTTTGCTCCTTATAGCTCTATCAGGGGGCAGACATGTTTAGAATCTTTGCTCCTTATATCTCTATCAGGGGGCGGACATGTTGTCGATGAAGGAATATCTGACCCAAGATTCTAAACCTTATGCCTGCCCCGTGATATGGAGCAAAGAAAGAAACTGATGTATTCTTTGGTTTAAACATTAGCTAATTTGTGGCCGACAATTGTCCTTTTAACCTTTTTTGGGTCTTTTTTTCTTTCTTTTGTCATCTTTTTATTTACGGTCCACTCCTGGGATTCCTACCGTGGTCAATCTACTGTAATGTTACGCAAGCTGGGATCTTAACCATAATACACCACTTAATGTAATGATTCATCAAATGATGTGAAGTTGTGCAGTGCCCTTTACAAAAGAGGCAAGTGTTTTTTTGTAAAACAGATTCCGTTCAGTGCCTTAGACTTTACAAAACACAGAACATGGAAGGATTACATGTCATTATGAACAGTAATCTTTTTCTACCCGTCATTTTGTACTTCATCCTTTTTAATGTTGCTCCACAAACGTAAAACGCGTTGTTCTCTGGGCTTTGATCCGTTTCAAGGGTAGAATCTACGTTCTCAATGTTGATTCCGCAAGCTAGCCAAATGTTTTTTTTTTATATATATTTGAATACTTTGTGGCTAAGAAATGTGCCCTATTTATAATCCTTATTTTTTTAAATGCCCCATTTTGTATGTGACTTCTGGGGGTTCTGGGAAGTTACGTGCTCTACGGAGGAACCGCTTGCCTGAAGAACCTCGGTGTTCAGGAGGTGACCTTCTAACGAATGTTGTCCACTGTTTTCTTTCCCCAAATTAAATAAATTTCTATTAAAAAATATATATTTATATTGCTTTGTCTTACTTTCTCGAAGCCAGTACACACTTGAACGGGCAGCTGTACCTTCATTCATTAACAGGGGTGTTCTACCTATTAGATAAGTGCTCTTTCATTATATGAAGAAGAAACAGATTAGTCTGATAAAGAGGTAAAGTGTAATAATTGTTTCTATAGCAACAGTTCCGCCTATCTCCCCAAGCCCCTCCCTTATTGCACTGTCAGTGAATTTAGAATCCCCGCCTCCAAGCCCCTCCCTTATTGGAATGTCAGTGAATTTAGAAGCCCCGCCACTCCAAGCCCCTCCCTTATTGGAATGTCAGTGAATTTAGAAGCCCCGCCACTCCAAGCCCCTCCCTTATTGGAATGTCAGTGACTTTAGAAGCCCCGCCACTCCAAGCCCCTCCCTTATTGGAATGTCAGTGAATTTAGAAGCCCCGCCACTCCAAGCCCCTCCCTTATTGGAATGTCAGTGAATTTAGAAGCCCCGCCACTCCAAGCCCCTCCCTTATTGGAATGTCAGTGAATTTAGAAGCCCCGCCACTCCAAGCCCCTCCCTTATTGGAATGTCAGTGAATTTAGAAGCCCCGTAGAATTAGTTTCAGTGTAAAACTACTGGGGAACGGGAAATTGTTTTAGAGTACAAATATGTGTAATTCACAGATATTAAACACATGTACAACATGCAGAAAATAAGCCAGGTGGAACTGTTCTTTTAAAACAATCCTGCAATTAAATACTTTTCGAGATCCTTTAGAAAAACAACCAGATCTAGAACAGTGATGGCTAACCTCGGCAATCTACACATCTCATGATTGCAATAAGGCAGACTGAGCATCAGGGGAGATCTAGTTTCCTTAACATGTGCAGGGCCAAATATAGCCATCACCCGTCTTAGGAGACCAGACTGCCCCTGGAGGCTCCATATCTAGCTTTTGTGCTTGTTTCTCCAATTACTTTCTAGTTGAAAGATGGCTTCAGCTTGAGTCTCTATTTACATGGTCTGTTGTGTGGAATGGTGACTAGGTATCTACCTCTCATTCTGTCTGGTGTGGGTTATGGCATGTGGACACAATACATGGGTCCCTGGCCTGCTTGACCTACAGGATCATCAGCCATAACACACTGACGAGGCCAATGTAGGCCAAAAAATACGTCTGTGGTTTGCTGTGTTCCTCGTGTAGAGGGTACTAGCCATGCATTTCGTGTCTGGACTGCCCTTATGGGTGGGATAAGTCTGATATGCTAATGGAGTGGTTCCTCTGCAATGGTGTAAGCAGGCAAAATTGCTCTCCCGAGTAGGTGCTATCCTACCGGACAGACTATTGTAGTACTGTTTGTTCTCGGGCATTGTAGCACCCACCCCTTTCTTTGAAACCCAATATTTTGGACCAAGTCTACTGCGGAATGAAGTATTCTCCACTGGGTCCAACTTGTGTTTGGGCATACACTTGCTACACTCGGTGTCTGGAAGGTTCCTGTATGTTTACTAATAGTGTCCTCCTTTTACTGGTTTTATGCACACAGGAGAGCACTGAGATAGGACACCTCGGGAACCTCCGTAATGAAGTTGGGGAGAGCAGAGCCACCCACTCCTCCTTTACTGAGACACCAGGGACTTCTTTTCAAGACCAGGTGTATTGGGATCTTAAAATCTATAGCTTTTTGTTCTTGGCTTACAAAACGGAATATTTTCTAGTTGCCCTTTACTTGGTTTTTATGGCATGTACTTGAGTTTGGATAGGTTCACATGGCAGTATATACACCTTAGTGGTATGTTACTCAACTCTCCAGTACCGATATGGGACCGCTCATCCATCAACTTCACCAGAAGATTGGGACAACAAAGGAGAAGGAATTCGGCACATGGGCATGGGTAAGTCCATGTGCTGTTGGGTTTCCGTGTTTATTACATGTATTTAGTTGTGCAAATTGGCTGTCAGTAAATCCATGTTCTTGGCGTCTTCAACCACATTTTTCACAGTGGCTACGTTCGGTTAGGCTGGTTCCAGACTTGCGCTATTGCTCTGCGTGCCCTGTACAGAGATCCGTAGGTTTGGACAATTGAAAAAGTTTAGGTTCAAATGGGATTGGTTTAAGTATAAGTATAGACCATGTCTGATAACTTGCACAGCTTTAAATTGTGTTTTAAACAGGCAAAACTAAAACTGCACTTATGTGTAACTTGATGTGTAACCAATACACTTATCACCTAAGAACAAGAGATAGTAGGTAATGGTCATATAATATCTACCAAACAAAGAGGCACTTAATATATACTGTAGGTGCTGCTGATTTGTATCTTCTATATCTATAAATGGGGCCCTGTAGGTGCTGCTGATTTGTATCTTCTATATCTATAAATGGGGCCCTGTAGGTGCTGCTGATTTGTATCTTCTATATCTATAAATGGGGCCCTGTAGGTGCTGCTGATTTGTATCTTCTATATCTATAAATGGGGCCCTGTAGGTGCTGCTGATTTGTATCTTCTATATCTATAAATGGGGCCCTGTAGGTGCTGCTGATTTGTATCTTCTATATCTATAAATGGGGCCCTGTAGGTGCTGCTGATTTGTATCTTCTATATCTATAAATGGGGGCCCTGTAGGTGCTGCTGATTTGTATCTTCTATATCTATAAATGGGGGCCCTGTTGGTGCTGCTGATTTGTATCTTCTATATCTATAAATGGGGCCCTATAGGTGCTGCTGATTTGTATCTTCTATATCTATAAATGGGGCCCTGTAGGTGCTGCTGATTTGTATCTTCTATATCTATAAATGGGGCCCTGTAGGTGCTGCTGATTTGTATCTTCTTTATCTATAAATGGGAGCCCTGTAGGTGCTGCTGATTTGTATCTTCTTTATCTATAAATGGGGCCCTGTAGGTGCTGCTGATTTGTATCTTCTATATCTATACAGGGAGTGCAGAATTATTAGGCAAATGAGTATTTTGACCACATCATCCTCTTTATGCATGTTGTCTTACTCCAAGCTGTATAGGCTCGAAAGCCTACTACCAATTAAGCATATTAGGTGATGTGCATCTCTGTAATGAGAAGGGGTGTGGTCTAATGACATCAACACCCTATATCAGGTGTGCATAATTAGTAGGCAACTTCCTTTCCTTTGGCAAAATGGGTCAAAAGAAGGACTTGACAGGCTCAGAAAAGTCAAATATAGTGAGATATCTTGCAGAGGGATGCAGCACTCTTAAAATTGCAAAGCTTCTGAAGCGTGATCATCGAACAATCAAGCGTTTCATTCAAAATAGTCAACAGGGTCGCAAGAAGCGTGTGGAAAAACCAAGGCGCAAAATAACTGCCCATGAACTGAGAAAAGTCAAGCGTGCAGCTGCCACGATGCCACTTGCCACCAGTTTGGCCATATTTCAGAGCTGCAACATCACTGGAGTGCCCAAAAGCACAAGGTGTGCAATACTCAGAGACATGGCCAAGGTAAGAAAGGCTGAAAGACGACCACCACTGAACAAGACACACCATCTGAAACGTCAAGACTGGGCCAAGAAATATCTCAAGACTGATTTTTCTAAGGTTTTATGGACTGATGAAATGAGAGTGAGTCTTGATGGGCCAGATGGATGGGCCCGTGGCTGGATTGGTAAAGGGCAGAGAGCTCCAGTCCGACTCAGACGCCAGCAAGGTGGAGGTGGAGTACTGGTTTGGGCTGGTATCATCAAAGATGAGCTTGTGGGGCCTTTTTGGGTTGAGGATGGAGTCAAGCTCAACTCCCAGTCCTACTGCCAGTTCCTGGAAGACACCTTCTTCAAGCAGTGGTACAGGAAGAAGTCTGCATCCTTCAAGAAAAACATGATTTTCATGCAGGACAATGCTCCATCACACGCGTCCAAGTACTCCACAGCGTGGCTGGCAAGAAAGGGTATAAAAGAAGAAAATCTAATGACATGGCCTCCTTGTTCACCTGATCTGAACCCCATTGAGAACCTGTGGTCCATCATCAAATGTGAGATTTACAAGGAGGGAAAACAGTACACCTCTCTGAACAGTGTCTGGGAGGCTGTGGTTGCTGCTGCACGCAATGTTGATGGTGAACAGATCAAAACACTGACAGAATCCATGGATGGCAGGCTTTTGAGTGTCCTTGCAAAGAAAGGTGGCTATATTGGTCACTGATTTGTTTTTGTTTTGTTTTTGAATGTCAGAAATGTATATTTGTGAATGTTGAGATGTTATATTGGTTTCACTGGTAAAAATAAATAATTGAAATGGGTATATATTTCTTTTTTGATTAGTTGCCTAATAATTATGCACAGTAATAGTCACCTGCACACACAGATATCCCCCTAAAATAGCTAAAACTAAAAACTACTTCCAAAAATATTCAGCTTTGATATTAATGAGTTTTTTGGGTTTATTGAGAACATGGTTGTTGTTCAATAATAAAATTAATCCTCAAAAATACAACTTGCCTAATAATTCTGCACTCCCTGTAAATGGGGCCCTGTAGGTGCTGCTGATTTGTATCTTCTATATCTATAAATGGGGCCCTGTAGGTCACACATTTAAAAGATACCCTAAAAAACCCTACACTACCTACACACTAACCAACTACCCCCACACTACCCTCCACACTAACTAATGTGACCCCACACTACCTCCACACTAACCAACTACCCCCACACTAACCAACTAACTAGTGGGGTCACTAACTAACCAATGTGACCCCACACTAGCCAACTACCTCCACACTAACCAACTACCCCCACACTACCCTCCACACTAACTAATGTGACCCCACACTACCTCCACACTAACCAACTACCCCCACACTAACCAACTACCCCCACACTAACCAATGTGACCCCACACTACCCTCCACACTAACCAACTACCCCCAAACTACCCTCGACACTAACTAATGTGACCCCACACTACCCTCCACACTAACCAACTACCCCCACACTAACTAATGTGACCCCACACTAACTAATGTGACCCCACACTACCTCCACACTAACCAACTACCCCCACACTAACTAATGTGACCCCACACTAACTAATGTGACCCCACACTACCTCCACACTAACCAACTACCTCCACACTACCCTCCACTCTAACTAATGTGACCCCACACTACCTCCACACTAACCAACTACCCCCACACTAACTAATGTGACCCCACACTAACTAATGTGACCCCACACTACCTCCACACTAACCAACTACCTCCACACTACCCTCCACTCTAACTAATGTGACCCCACACTACCCTCCACTCTAACTAATGTGTAGTGTGGGTTGTGGATATGTGATACGAATGGGAATGTTTATATGTGTTTTTTGTGTTGAAATTAATAGTTGGTTAGTGTGGAGGGTAGTGTGGGGGTAGTTGGTTAGTAGTGGGGAGGGTAGTGTGGGGTCACATTAGTTAGTGTGGAGGGTAGTGTGGGGGTAGTTGGTTAGTGTGGGGGTAGTGTGGAGGGTAGTGTGGGGTCACATAGGGTAGTGGTTGGGGTAGGGTAGTGGGGAGGGTAGTGTCGATGGTAGTGTGGGGTCAGTTGGTTAGTGGGGAGGGTAGTGTGGGGTCAGTTGGTTAGTGGGGAGGGTAGTTGGTTAGTGTGGAGGGTAGTGTGGGGTCACATTAGTGTGGGGGTAGTTGGTTAGTGTGGGGTTAAATTGGTTAGTGGGGAGGGTAGTGTGGGGTCACATTAGTTAGTGTGGGGGTAGTTAGTGTGGAGGGTAGTGTGGGGTCACATTAGTGTGGGTAGTTGGTTAGTGTGGAGGGTAGTGTGGGGGTAGTTGGTTAGTGTGGGGTTAAATTGGTTAGTGGGGAGGGTAGTGTGTGGTCACATTAGTGTGGGGGTAGTTAGTTAGTGTGGAGGGTAGTGTGGGGTCACATTAGTTAATGTGGGGGTAGTTGGTTAGTGGGGAGGGTAGTGTGTGGTCACATTAGTGTGGGGGTAGTTAGTTAGTGTGGAGGGTAGTGTGGGGTCACATTAGTTAATGTGGGGGTAGTTGGTTAGTGTGGGGTTAAATTGGTTAGTGGGGAGGGTAGTGTGGGGTCACATTAGTTAGTGTGGGGGTAGTGTGGGGGTTAGTGTCGATGGTAGTGTGGGGGTAGTTGGTTAGTGTGGGGGTAGTGTGGGGTCACATTGGTTAGTGTGGGGGTAGTTAGTGTGGAGGGTAGTGTGGGGTCACGTTAGTGTGGAGGGTAGTGTGGGGTCACATTGGTTAGTGAGGAGGGTAGTTAGTGTGGGGTAGTGTGGGGGTAGTTAGTGTGGAGGGTAGTGTTGGTTAGTGGGGAGGGTAGTGTGGGGTCACATTAGTTAGTGTGGAGGGTAGTGTGGGGGTAGTTGGTTAGTGTGGGGGTAGTTAGTGTGGAGGGTAGTGTGGGGTCACATAGGTTAGTGGGGAAGGTAGTGGGGAGGGTAGTGTGGGGTCACATTAGTGTGGGGGTAGTTGGTTAGTGTGGGGTTAAATTGGTTAGTGTGGAGGGTAGTGTGGGTTGTGGATATGTGATACGAATGGGAATGTTTATATGTGTTTTTTGTGTTGAAATTAATATTTGCCTGCTGGGAATAATCTGTGGGTCCTTGGCTTATGTCTGTCTATTGTTATAGTCTCCCATTGGGTCCCCTAGGGTTGGTTAGTGTGGGGGTAGTGTGGGGTCACATTAGTTAGTGTGGGGGTAGTGTGGGGTCACATTAGTTAGTGTGGAGGGTAGTGTGGGGGTAGTTGGTTAGTGTGGGGGTAGTGTGGGGTCACATTGGTTAGTGTGGGGGTAGTTGGTTAGTGTGGAGGGTAGTGTGGGGGTAGTTGGTTAGTGTGGAGGGTAGTGTGGGGGTGGTTGGTTAGTGTGGAGGGTAGTGTGGGGGTAGTTGGTTAGTGTGGAGGGTAGTGTGGGGTCACATTAGTTAGTGTGGAGGGTAGTGTGGGGGTGGTTGGTTAGTGTGGAGGGTAGTGTGGGGTCACATTAGTTAGTGTGGAGGGTAGTGTGGGGGTGGTTGGTTAGTGTGGAGGGTAGTGTGGGGTCACATTAGTTAGTGTGGAGGGTAGTGTGGGGGTGGTTGGTTAGTGTGGAGGGTAGTGTGGGGTCACATTAGTTAGTGTGGAGGGTAGTGTGGGGGTTAGTGTGGGGTCACATTAGTTAGTGTGGAGGGTAGTGTGGGGGTAGTTGGTTAGTGTGGAGGGTAGTGTGGGGGTAGTTGGTTAGTGTGGAGGGTATTGTGGTGTCACATTAGTTAGTGTGGAGGGTAGTGTGGGGGTAGTTGGTTAGTGTGGAGGGTAGTGTGGGGTCACATTAGTTAGTGTGGAGGGTAGTGTGGGGGTAGTTAGTTAGTGTGGAGGGTAGTGTGGGGTCACATTAGTTAGTGTGGAGGGTAGTGTGGGGGTAGTTGGTTAGTGTGGAGGGTAGTGTGGGGTCACATTAGTTAGTGTGGAGGGTAGTGTGGGGGTAGTTAGTTAGTGTGGAGGGTAGTGTGGGGTCACATTAGTTAGTGTGGAGGGTAGTGTGGGGGTAGTTGGTTAGTGTGGAGGGTAGTGTGTGGTCACAGTTAGTGTGGAGGGTAGTGTGGGGGTAGTTAGTTAGTGTGGAGGGTAGTGTGGGGGTAGTTGGTTAGTGTGGAGGGTAGTGTGGGGTCACATTAGTTAGTGTGGAGGGTAGTGTGGGGGTAGTTAGTTAGTGTGGAGGGTAGTGTGGGGTCACATTAGTTAATGTGGGGGTAGTTGGTTAGTGTGGGGTTAAATTGGTTAGTGGGGAGGGTAGTGTGGGGGAGGTGTGTCAAAACTATTGACAAACGTGTGACAAACAGTCTATACAGAACAGCAAATATCTCACCACGGAATCTATTGCAGCAGGTTAGTGTCTGACGGTTGTATAATATAGCTCTCTTCACGACAATCAGTGACTGGCTAACTATATGTTTATGGGGATTATATTATAACATGACTGCATTGAAAACTGTATGGTGGGGCTTTACTAATGATATACTGATGGGAGCAATGCTAACTAAGACTACTGTTACTGGGAGCTATGCTAGACTCAAATTAGAGGGGCGAAGATTTAAATACCAAGAAGTGTTACTTTACTGAGAGGGTAGTGGATGCATGGAATAGTCTTCCAGTAGAAGTGGTAGAGGTTAATACAGTGAAGGAGTTTAAGCATACATGGGATAGATATAAGGCTATCCTAGATATAAGATAAGACCAGGGACTAATGAAAGTATTACTTTACTGAGAGGGTAGTGGATGTATGGAATAGTCTTCCAGTAGAAGTGGTAGAGGTTAATACAGTGAAGGAGTTTAAGCATGCATGGGATAGGTATAAGGCTATCCTAGATATAAGATAAGGTCAGGGACTAATGAAAGTATTACATTACTGAGAGGGTAGTGGATGTATGGAATAGCCTTCCAGTAGAAGTGGTAGAGGTTAATACAGTGAAGGAGTTTAAGCATACATGGGATAGGTATAAGGCTATCCTAGATATAAGATAAGGCCAGGGACTAATGAAAGTATTACATTACTGAGAGGGTAGTGGATGTATGGAATAGTCTTCCAGTAGAAGTGGTAGAGGTTAATACAGTGAAGGAGTTTAAGCATGCGTGGGATAGGTATAAGGCTATCCTAGATATAAGATAAGGCCAGGGACTAATGAAAGTATTACTTTACTGAGAGGGTAGTGGATGTATGGAATAGTCTTCCAGTAGAAGTGGTAGAGGTTAATACAGTGAAGGAGTTTAAGCATGCATGGGATAGGTATAAGGCTATCCTAGATATAAGATAAGGCCAGGGGCTAATGAAAGTATTACTTTACTGAGAGGGTAGTGGATGTATGGAATAGTCTTCCTGTAGAAGTGGTAGAGGTTAATACAGTGAAGGAGTTTAAGCATGCATGGGATAGGTATAAGGCTATCCTAGATATAAGATAAGGCCAGGGGCTAATGAAAGTATTACTTTACTGAGAGGGTAGTGGATGTATGGAATAGTCTTCCTGTAGAAGTGGTAGAGGTTAATACAGTGAAGGAGTTTAAGCATGCATGGGATAGGTATATGGCTATCCTAGATATAAGATAAGGTCAGGGACTAATGAAAGTATTACATTACTGAGAGGGTAGTGGATGTATGGAATAGCCTTCCAGTAGAAGTGGTAGAGGTTAATACAGTGAAGGAGTTTAAGCATGCATGGGATAGGTATAAGGCTATCCTAGATATAAGATAAGGCCAGGGACTAATGAAAGGATTACATTACTGAGAGGGTAGTGGATGTATGGAATAGTCTTCCAGTAGAAGTGGTAGAGGTTAATACAGTGAAGGAGTTTAAGCATGCATGGGATAGGTATAAGGCTATCCTAGATATAAGATAAGGTCAGGGACTAATGAAAGTTTTACATTACTAAGAGGGTAGTGGATGCATGGAATAGTCTTCCAGTAGAAGTGGTAGAGGTTAATACAGTGAAGGAGTTTAAGCATGCATGGGATAGGTATAAGGCTATCCTAGATATAAGATAAGGCCAGGGACTAATGAGAGTATTACATTACTGAGAGGGTAGTGGATGCATGGAATAGCCTTCCAGTAGAAGTGGTAGAGGTTAATACAGTGAAGGAGTTTAAGCATGCGTGGGATAGATATAAGATAAGGCCAGGGACTAATGAAAGTATTACATTACTAAGAGGGTGGTGGATGTATGGAATAGTCTTCCAGTAGAAGTGGTAGAGGTTAATACAGTGAAGGAGTTTAAGCATGCATGGGATAGGTATAAGGCTATCCTAGATATAAGATAAGGCCAGGGACTAATGAAAGTATTACATTACTAAGAGGGTGGTGGATGTATGGAATAGTCTTCCAGTAGAAGTGGTAGAGGTTAATACAGTGAAGGAGTTTAAGCATGCATGGGATAGGTATAAGGCTATCCTAGATATAAGATAAGGCCAGGGGCTAATGAAAGTATTACTTTACTGAGAGGGTAGTGGATGTATGGAATAGTCTTCCTGTAGAAGTGGTAGAGGTTAATACAGTGAAGGAGTTTAAGCATGCATGGGATAGGTATAAGGCTATCCTAGATATAAGATAAGGCCAGGGGCTAATGAAAGTATTACTTTACTGAGAGGGTAGTGGATGTATGGAATAGTCTTCCAGTAGAAGTGGTAGAGGTTAATACAGTGAAGGAGTTTAAGCATGCATGGGATAGGTATAAGGCTATCCTAGATATAAGATAAGGCCAGGGGCTAATGAAAGTATTACTTTACTGAGAGGGTAGTGGATGTATGGAATAGTCTTCCAGTAGAAGTGGTAGAGGTTAATACAGTGAAGGAGTTTAAGCATGCATGGGATAGGTATAAGGCTATCCTAGATATAAGATAAGGCCAGGGGCTAATGAAAGTATTACTTTACTGAAAGGGTAGTGGATGTATGGAATAGTCTTCCAGTAGAAGTGGTAGAGGTTAATACAGTGAAGGAGTTTAAGCATGCATGGGATAGGTATAAGGCTTAATATCCTAGATATAAGATAAGGCCAGGGACTAATGAAAGTATTACATTACTGAGAGGGTAGTGGATGTATGGTATAGTCTTCCAGTAGAAGTGATAGAGGTTAATACAGTGAAGGAGTTTAAGCATGCATGGGATAGGTATAAGGCTATCCTAGATATAAGATAAGGCCAGGGACTAATGAGAGTATTACATTACTGAGAGGGTAGTGGATGCATGGAATAGCCTTCCAGTAGAAGTGGTAGAGGTTAATACAGTGAAGGAGTTTAAGCATGCATGGGATAGGTATAAGGCTATCCTAGATATAAGATAAGGCCAGGGACTAATGAAAGTTTTACATTACTAAGAGGGTAGTGGATGCATGGAATAGTCTTCCAGTAGAAGTGGTAGAGGTTAATACTGTGAAGGAGTTTAAGCATGCGTGGGATAGGTATAAGGCTATCCTAGATATAAGATAAGGCCAGGGACTAATGAAAGTATTACTTTACTGAGAGGGTAGTGGATGTATGGAATAGTCTTCCTGTAGAAGTGGTAGAGGTTAATACAGTGAAGGAGTTTAAGCATGCATGGGATAGGCATAAGGCTTTCCTAGATATAAGATAAGGCCAGGGACTAATGAAAGTATTACATTACTGAGAGGGTAGTGGATGTATGGAATAGTCTTCCAGTAGAAGTGGTAGAGGTTAATACAGTGAAGGAGTTTAAGCATGCATGGGATAGGTATAAGGCTATCCTAGATATAAGATAATGCCAGGGACTAATGAAAGTATTACATTACTGAGAGGGTAGTGGATGTATGGAATAGTCTTCCAGTAGAAGTGGTAGAGGTTAATACAGTGAAGGAGTTTAAGCATGCGTGGGATAGGTATAAGGCTTTCCTAGATATAAGATAAGGCCAGGGACTAATGAAAGTATTACATTACTGAGAGGGTAGTGGATGTATGGAATAGTCTTCCAGTAGAAGTGGTAGAGGTTAATACAGTGAAGGAGTTTAAGCATGCATGGGATAGGTATAAGGCTATCCTAGATATAAGATAATGCCAGGGACTAATGAAAGTATTACATTACTGAGAGGGTAGTGGATGTATGGAATAGTCTTTCAGTAGAAGTGGTAGAGGTTAATACAGTGAAGGAGTTTAAGCATGCGTGGGATAGGTATAAGGCTATCCTAGATATAAGATAAGGCCAGGGACTAATGAAAGTATTACATTACTGAGAGGGTAGTGGATGTATGGAATAGCCTGCCAGCAGAAGTGGTAGAGGTTAATACAGTGAAGGAGTTTAAGCATGCATGGGATAGGTATAAGGCTATCCTAGATATAAGATAAGGCCAGGGACTAATGATAGTATTACATTACTGAGAGGGTAGTGGATGCATGGAATAGTCTTCCAGTAGAAGTGGTAGAGGTTAATACAGTGAAGGAGTTTAAGCATGCGTGGGATAGGTATAAGGCTATCCTAGATATAAGATAAGGCCAGGGACTAATGAAAGTATTACATTACTGAGAGGGTAGTGGATGTATGGAATAGTCTTCCAGTAGAAGTGGTAGAGGTTAATACAGTGAAGGAGTTTAAGCATGCATGGGATAGGTATATGGCTATCCTAGATATAAGATAAGGCCAGGGACTAATGAAAGTATTACTTTACTGAGAGGGTAGTGGATGCATGGAATAGTCTTCCAGTAGAAGTGGTAGAGGTTAATACAGTGAAGGAGTTTAAGCATGCGTGGGATAGGTATAAGGCTATCCTAGATATAAGATAAGGCCAAGGATTAATGAAAGTATTACATTACTGAGAGGGTAGTGGATGTATGGAATAGTCTTCCTGTAGAAGTGGTAGAGGGTAATACAGTGAGGGAGTTTAAGCATGCATGGGATAGGTATAAGGCTATCCTAGATATAAGATAAGGCCAGGGACTAATGAAAGTATTACATTACTGAGAGGGTAGTGGATGCATGGAATAGTCTTCCTGTAGAAGTGGTAGAGGGTAATACAGTGAGGGAGTTTAAGCATGCATGGGATAGGTATAAGGCTATCCTAGATATAAGATAAGGCCAGGGACTAATGAAAGTATTACATTACTGAGAGGGTAGTGGAGGTATGGAATAGTCTTCCTGTAGAAGTGGTAGAGGTTAATACAGTGAAGGAGTTTAAGCATGCATGGGATAGGTATAAGGCTATCCTAGATATAAGATAGGGCCGGGGACTAATGAAAGTTTTACATTACTAAGAGGGTAGTGGATGTATGGAATAGCCTTCCAGTAGAAGTGGTAGAGGTTAATACAGTGAGGGAGTTTAAGCATGCATGGGATAGGTATAAGGCTGTCCTAGATATAAGATAAGGCCAGGGACTAATGAAAGTATTACATTACTGAGAGGGTAGTGGATGTATGGAATAGTCTTCCAGTAGAAGTGGTAGAGGTTAATACAGTGAAGGAGTTTAAGCATGCGTGGGATAGGTATAAGGCTATCCTAGATATAAGATAAGGCCAGGGACTAATGAAAGTATTACTTTACTGAGAGGGTAGTGGATGTATGGAATAGTCTTCCAGTAGAAGTGGTAGAGGTTAATACAGTGAAGGAGTTTAAGCATGCATGGGATAGGTATAAGGCTATCCTAGATATAAGATAAGGCCAGGGACTAATGAAAGTATTACTTTACTGAGAGGGTAGTGGATGCATGGAATAGTCTTCCAATAGAAGTGGTAGAGGTTAATACAGTGAAGGAGTTTAAGCATGCATGGGATAGGTATAAGGCTATCCTAGATATAAGATAAGGCCAGGGACTAATGAAAGTATTACATTACTGAGAGGGTAGTGGGTGTATGGAATAGTCTTCCAGTAGAAGTGGTAGAGGTTAATATAGTGAAGGAGTTTAAGCATGCATGGGATAGGTATAAGGCTATCCTGGATATAAGATAAGACCAGGGACTAATGAAAGTATTACATTACTGAGAGGGTAGTGGATGTATGGAATAGTCTTCCAGTAGAAGTGGTAGAGGTTAATATAGTGAAGGAGTTTAAGCATGCATGGGATAGGTATAAAGCTATCCTAGATATAAGATAAGGCCAGGGACTAATGAAAGTATTACATTACTGAGAGGGTAGTGGATGTATGGAATAGTCTTCCAGTAGAAGTGGTAGAGGTTAATACAGTGAAGCAGTTTAAGCATGCATGGGATAGGTATAAGGCTATCCTAGATATAAGATAAGGTCAGGGACTAATGAAAGTATTACATTACTGAGAGGGTAGTGGATGTATGGAATAGTCTTCCAGTAGAAGTGGTAGAGGTTAATACAGTGAAGGAGTTTAAGCATGCATGGGATAGGTATAAGGCTATCCTAGATATAAGATAAGGCCAGGGACTAATGAAAGTATTACTTTACTGAGAGGGTAGTGGATGTATGGAATAGTCTTCCAGTAGAAGTGGTAGAGGTTAATACAGTGAAGCAGTTTAAGCATGCATGGGATAGGTATAAGGCTATCCTAGATATAAGATAAGGTCAGGGACTAATGAAAGTATTACATTACTGAGAGGGTAGTGGATGTATGGAATAGTCTTCCAGTAGAAGTGGTAGAGGTTAATACAGTGAAGGAGTTTAAGCATGCATGGGATAGGTATAAGGCTATCCTAGATATAAGATAAGGTCAGGGACTAATGAAAGTATTACATTACTGAGAGGGTAGTGGATGTATGGAATAGTCTTCCAGTAGAAGTGGTAGAGGTTAATACAGTGAAGGAGTTTAAGCATGCGTGGGATAGGTATAAGGCTATCCTAGATATAAGATAAGGCCAGGGACTAATGAAAGTATTACATTACTGAGAGGGTAGTGGATGTATGGAATAGTCTTCCAGTAGAAGTGGTAGAGGTTAATACAGTGAAGGAGTTTAAGCATGCATGGGATAGGTATAAGGCTATCCTAGATATAAGATAAGGTCAGGGACTAATGAAAGTATTACATTACTGAGAGGGTAGTGGATGCATGGAATAGTCTTCCAGTAGAAGTGGTAGAGGTTAATACAGTGAAGGAGTTTAAGCATGCGTGGGATAGGTATAAGGCTATCCTAGATATAAGATAAGGAGGGACTAATGAAAGTATTACATTACTGAGAGGGTAGTGGATGTATGGAATAGTCTAAAAGTAGAAGTGGTAGAGGTTAATACAGTGAAGAAGTTTAAGCATGTATGGGATAGGTATAAGGCTATCCTAGATATAAGATAAGGTCAGGGACTAATGAAAGGATTACATTACTGAGAGGGTAGTGGATGCATGGAATAGTCTTCCAGTAGAAGTGGTAGAGGTTAATACAGTGAAGGAGTTTAAGCATGCATGGGATAGGTATAAGGCTATCCTAGATATAAGATAAGGTCAGGGACTAATGAAAGTATTACATTACTGAGAGGGTAGTGGATGTATGGAATAGCCTTCCAGTAGAAGTGGTAGAGGTTAATACAGTGAAGGAGTTTAAGCATGCATGGGATAGGTATAAGGCTATCCTAGATATAAGATAAGGCCAGGGACTAATGAAAGTATTACATTACTGAGAGGGTAGTGGATGTATGGAATAGTCTTCCAGTAGAAGTGGTAGAGGTTAATACAGGGAAGGAGTTTAAGCATGCATGGGATAGGTATAAGGCTATCCTAGATATAAGATAAGGCCAGGGACTAATGAAAGTATTACATTACTGAGAGGGTAGTGGATGTATGGAATAGTCTTCCAGTAGAAGTGGTAGAGGTTAATACAGTGAAGGAGTTTAAGCATGCGTGGGATAGGTATAAGGCTATCCTAGATATAAGATAAGGCCAGGGACTAATGAAAGTATTACTTTACTGAGAGGGTAGTGGATGTATGGAATAGTCTTCCAGTAGAAGTGGTAGAGGGTAATACAGTGAAGGAGTTTAAGCATGCGTGGGATAGGTATAAGGCTATCCTAGATATAAGATAAGGCCAGGGACTAATGAACGTATTACTTTACTGAGAGGGTAGTGGATGTATGGAATAGCCTGCCAGCAGAAGTGGTAGAGGTTAATACAGTGAAGGAGTTTAAGCATGCATGGGATAGGTATAAGGCTATCCTAGATATAAGATAAGGTCAGGACTAATGAAAGTATTACATTACTGAGAGGGTAGTGGATGCATGGAATAGTCTTCCAGTAGAAGTGGTAGAGGTTAATACAGTGAAGGAGTTTAAGCATGCATGGGATAGGTATAAGGCTATCCTAGATATAAGATAAGGCCAGGGACTAATGAAAGTATTACCTTACTGAGAGGGTAGTGGATGCATGGAATAGTCTTCCAGTAGAAGTGGTAGAGGTTAATACAGTGAAGGAGTTTAAGCATGCATGGGATAGGTATAAGGCTATCCTAGATATAAGATAAGGCCAGGGACTAATGAAAGTATTACATTACTGAGAGGGTAGTGGATGCATGGAATAGTCTTCCAGTAGAAGTGGTAGAGGTTAATACAGTGAAGGAGTTTAAGCATGCATGGGATAGGTATAAGGCTATCCTAGATATGAGATAAGGCCAGGGACTAATGAAAGTATTACTTTACTGAGAGGGTAGTGGATGTATGGAATAGTCTTCCAGTAGAAGTGGTAGAGGTTAATACAGTGAAGGAGTTTAAGCATACATGGGATAGGTATAAGGCTATCCTAGATATAAGATAAGGTCAGGGACTAATGAAAGTATTACATTACTGAGAGGGAAGTGGATGTATGGAATAGTCTTCCAGTAGAAGTGGTAGAGGTTAATACAGTGAAGGAGTTTAAGCATGCATGGGATAGGTATAAGGCTATCCTAGATATAAGATAAGGCCAGGGACTAATGAAAGTATTACATTACTGAGAGGGTAGTGGATGTATGGAATAGTCTTCCAGTAGAAGTGGTAGAGGTTAATACAGTGAAGGAGTTTAAGCATGCATGGGATAGGTATAAGGCTATCCTAGATATAAGATAAGGCCAGGGACTAATGAAAGTATTACATTACTGAGAGGGTAGTGGATGTATGGAATAGTCTTCCAGTAGAAGTGGTAGAGGTTAATACAGTGAAGGAGTTTAAGCATGCATGGGATAGGTATAAGGCTATCCTAGATATAAGATAAGGTCAGGACTAATGAAAGTATTACATTACTGAGAGGGTAGTGGATGCATGGAATAGTCTTCCAGTAGAAGTGGTAGAGGTTAATACAGTGAAGGAGTTTAAGCATGCATGGGATAGGTATAAGGCTATCCTAGATATAAGATAAGGCCAGGGACTAATGAAAGTATTACCTTACTGAGAGGGTAGTGGATGCATGGAATAGTCTTCCAGTAGAAGTGGTAGAGGTTAATACAGTGAAGGAGTTTAAGCATGCATGGGATAGGTATAAGGCTATCCTAGATATAAGATAAGGCCAGGGACTAATGAAAGTATTACATTACTGAGAGGGTAGTGGATGCATGGAATAGTCTTCCAGTAGAAGTGGTAGAGGTTAATACAGTGAAGGAGTTTAAGCATGCATGGGATAGGTATAAGGCTATCCTAGATATGAGATAAGGCCAGGGACTAATGAAAGTATTACTTTACTGAGAGGGTAGTGGATGTATGGAATAGTCTTCCAGTAGAAGTGGTAGAGGTTAATACAGTGAAGGAGTTTAAGCATACATGGGATAGGTATAAGGCTATCCTAGATATAAGATAAGGTCAGGGACTAATGAAAGTATTACATTACTGAGAGGGTAGTGGATGTATGGAATAGTCTTCCAGTAGAAGTGGTAGAGGTTAATACAGTGAAGGAGTTTAAGCATGCATGGGATAGGTATAAGGCTATCCTAGATATAAGATAAGGCCAGGGACTAATGAAAGTATTACATTACTGAGAGGGAAGTGGATGTATGGAATAGTCTTCCAGTAGAAGTGGTAGAGGTTAATACAGTGAAGGAGTTTAAGCATGCATGGGATAGGTATAAGGCTATCCTAGATATAAGATAAGGCCAGGGACTAATGAAAGTATTACATTACTGAGAGGGTAGTGCAGGGCTCGACAAACCCCGGGCGCCAGGTCGCCATGGCGACCAGGAAATTAAGCCTGGCGCCCGGGTGCCGTTCCCTACATGACCCCCTTGCTGCTGCCGTTCGTGTGTTAGTGGATTTTTGCAGCGCGAGGGGGAGAAGTCTGTGCGGATCGCGCAGACAGTAAGCTCCGCCCCCTCGCGCAGCGCGTGTCTGAGTGCTGGGTGTCGTCACTTGACAACCCAGCACTCATCCGAAATAGCAAGGAAGATCGGCTTCAGCACGAATGTTCCCCAGCCCTGCAATGAGGTAAGGCAGCAGGGAAGGAACATTTGTGCTGCAGCCGTTCTTCCTTGCTCTTTCGGATGAGTGCTGGGTTGTCAAGTGACGACACCCAGCACTCACAAGTTAAGACAGGGGGGGAAAAAAATAAACTTTTGTATGTGTGAGGTGTATATGTGTGTGAGGTCTATATGTGTGATGTGTGTATTTGTGAGGTGTGTATGTGTGAGGTGTGTATGTGTATGTGTGAGGTGTGTATGTGTGAGGTGTGTATGTGTATGTGTGAGGTGTGTATGTGAAGGGGGGGTGTATATGTGAAGTGGGGGGGTGTATATGTGAGGTGTATATGTGAAGTGGGGGGGTGTATATGTGAGGTGTATATGTGAAGTGGGGGGGTGTATATGTGAGGTGTATATGTGAAGTGGGGGGGTGTATATGTGAAGTGGGGGGGGGTGTATATGTGAGGTGTATATGTGAAGTGGGGGGGTGTATATGTGAAGTGGGGGGGTGTATATGTGAAGTGGGGGGGGTGTATATGTGAGGTGTATATGTGAAGTGGGGGGGTGTATATGTGAGGTGTATATGTGAAGTGGGGGGGGGGTGTATATGTGAAGTGGGGGGGGGGTGTATATGTGAAGTGGGGGGGGGTGTATATGTGAAGTGGGGGGGGTGTATATGTGAAGTGGGGGGGGTGTATATGTGAAGTGGGGGGGTGTATATGTGAAGTGGGTTGGTGTATATGTGAAGTGGGTTGGTGTGGTGTGTGTGTATATGTGAAGTGTGGTGTGTGTGTGTGTGTGTGTGTGTGTGTATATGTGAAGTGTGGTGTGTGTGTATATGTGAAGTGTGGTGTGTGTGTGTGTGTGTGTGTGTGTGTGTATATGGGAAGTGTGGTGTGTGTGTGTGTATATGTGAAGTGTGGTGTGTGTGTGTATATGTGAAGTGTCATGTGTGTGTGTGTGTGTGTGTGTATATGTGAAGTGTGGTGTGTGTGTGTATATGTGAAGTGGGTTGGTGTGTGTGGTGTATATGTGAAGTGGGTTGGTGTGTGTGTTTATGAATTGCGTGTATGTTTTGCGTGATTGTCTGGCTCCTAAAAATTTTTGCTGGCTCCTAGAATAAAATACATTTGTCAAGCCCTGGGGTAGTGGATTCCCCACATTCCAAATCCCCTAAAATTCGGCCATTATTCCTCCAAACCACTTGCCACGTTGCATTAAATGATCATTTCATGTCCAGGATTCGGAGAGAATAAATATTGTGACTGTCGCTAGACAGTCTCTATCTGCTGCCACAAAACGTTACTCCATGGGGTGGAAGGTCCCCTAGTTCTTGCCTCGGCAAAGCGGAGGACTGCATGACTTATAAGAGTTGTTACCTTCCAAGTGTCCTTCGTTTGGAGATGACCTTGCTCAGAATATGTAGTATGTGTCGCTTCATCACAGAACTTCACAGCAATAACATTTACAATCATTCCATTGTTAGCAACCCGTCCTGTTAAATTCAGGTCTGTCCTGGCCGGACTATCTCCTATGCATTCAAACTCTGTGGTCTATTTACTACAAGGTGAGTAAAAAGTGGTCAACTGACCATATAATGGCACAAATCAGAGGCAGGTCTGCCTACTGAGTAATGTAGAATCATGCCTCGCTCTACTTCTGGTGTCACAGTACGGAGAGCTGTCTGAAGCCACACCCCTTGCAAAGCCAGCATTTCTAACCTAGGCTGATTCCACAATAATGGCTAATTACAACACTTACACTTCTGTACATCCTGTTGCTAATGTCACTGAATTTAGAGTCCCCAGTGACTCCATTTCAACAGCAACTAATTATATTTTTAATTCTATTTCCTAATATTACAACAAAATGCCGACTGCTTTTGATTTCAATGTTATTCTTGGGTAATCTACAGTTATTGCAGAATATAACGCTACTGTTGAATTGTTACTGCCCCTCGGATTGTTATACCTCCCACAATGCATCAGAATAATAAATATAAGAACATTGGTGTAATCTCAGAAAATATAATGGAGTACGGGAAGAACGTTTCATCTGCTGTGGATGTGTATTAGAAAACCCATTTTACTTGCTGTATATATTGTATATGAGCTTTATGCATAAAAGAGGGAAGTGAGAAGGGAACTTCAAACTTAAGGCCAAAGAAGTCAAGTTGAAGAAAAATCTTCCAATTCATTTGAATTTTTTCAGCTCAACTACTTTTTGAGTGTGCACATTACCTAGAGGCTGGATCAATACGACCCGGGTCCCGCTGTCTCACCAAGCTCTACCTATGTCCCTGAGTCCCACTGTCCCACCAAGCTCTACCTATGTCCCTAAGTCCCGCTGTCCCATCAAGCTCTACCCATGTCCCTGAGTCCCACTGTCCCACCAAGCTCTACTCATGTCCCTGAGTCCCGCTGTCCCACCAAGCTCTACCCATGTCACTGAGTCCCGCTGTCCCACCAAGCTCTACCCATGTCCCTGAGTCCCGCTGTCCCACCAAGCTCTACCCATGTCCCTGAGTCCCGCTGTCCCACCAAGCTCTACCCATGTCCCTGAGTCCCGCTGTCCCACCAAGCTCTACCCATGTCCCTGAGTCCCGCTGTCCCACCAAGCTCTACCTATGTTCCTGAGTCTCACTGTCTCACCAAGCTCTACCCATGTCCCGCTGTCCCACCAAGCTCTACCCATGTCCCTGAGTCCCGCTGTCCCACCAAGCTCTACCCATGTCCCTGAGTCCCGCTGTCCCACCAAGCTCTACCCTTGTCCCTGAGTCCCGCTGTCCCACCAAGCTCAACCTATGTCCCTGAGTCTCGCTGTCTCACCAAGCTCTACCCATGTCCCGCTGTCCCACCAAGCTCTACCCATGTCCCTGAGTCCCGCTGTCCCACCAAGTTCTACCCATGTCCCTGAGTCCCGCTGTCCCACCAAGCTCTACCCATGTCCCTGAGTCTCGCTGTCTCACCAAGCTCTACCCATGTCCCTGAGTCCCGCTGTCCCACCAAGCTCTACCCATGTCCCTGAGTCCCGCTGTCCCACCAAGCTCTACCCATGTCCCTGAGTCCCGCTGTCCCACCAAGCTCTACCCATGTCCCTGAGTCCCGCTGTCCCACCAAGCTCTACCCTTGTCCCTGAGTCCTGCTGTCCCACCAAGCTCTACCCATGTCCCTGAGTCCCGCTGTCCCACCAAGCTCTACCCATGTCCCTGAGTCCCGCTGTCCCACCAAGCTCTACCCATGTCCCTGAGTCCCGCTGTCCCACCAAGCTCTACCCTTGTCCCTGAGTCCCGCTGTCCCACCAAGCTCTACCCATGTCCCTGAGTCCCGCTGTCCCACCAAGCTCTACCCTTGTCCCTGAGTCCCGCTGTCCCAACAAGCTCTACCCTTGTCCCTGAGTCCCGCTGTCCCACCAAGCTCTACCTATGTCCATAAAAGCGGGACAGGTGGGGGTATGGTGTGTATATAAAAGGCAGTGGAAATATTAGGATAGAAAGGTCAGTCTGGCTTCTCTATCTGTGTAAATCTCTGATGGTAGCCGGTGGGCTGGTGAAGATGTACATGGGCCAATAAATAGATTTTCGCCCCGAGCCAAAAGCAGCTGGAACTAGCAGACATTTTTGTTGTTATGAAAGCAATAACATGGCAATTATTTAACCCCACGTTGCATTCGGACCTGCTATGTCTTTCTTAAATGTCTGGCTCTAATGACAATGTGTACCGCAATAGCACTTCCTCTAAACAGCAGCGTATTGCTAAATACTTTCAGTGGCCTCAAGTGGGCGCCAGTTACATTCAGTGAAATCGCTCTGTGCGTGAATGTCTGGGCACGCCCCCCGTGACATCATTAGTTGCAATTTTCTAGCAGATGTCCATGAGGTCTGTAAAGTCCCTGATGAAGTCCCTCTGTCTCTGGGAACTGATTACTCTAATATATTGCACTTTTGTGGCCTTTCCGTCTTTTTAAGGGGGTTCATGTTCCAAACTATGGTAACCCAGCATCGTGAACGAGTGCAATCTCCCCGTACATTTTAACACTAGTGCTGTGGGACCTCTTATTACCATGGATCATTAGCCACCTTTAGTCACACAAACAGGCCAATAAAGGTTGGGAAAGATTCCTGTGTCAGACCTGCCATCCTGACGAGTCCACAGTAGCTGCATTTTATCAGTGCTGTCACTATCTTTTTCTCTAGGACTTTGCCCTTTGATTGGGGCACAGAGAGCTCAATCCACAGCCTATTTCATGGAATTAAGAGCAGATAGGATAAGATGTAAATTGCTTACACAGACCCCCCCCGGCCATCCTGCTTTAAGCGAGATTGTCTTGATTGGGAGAATGAATGAATACTGTGCATGCGCAGAGGTCATTGTGCTTGAATGGCCGTGCTATCACATTTGCATGCTGGTGCTGACTATGTATACCCCCTGGGTCAGCCGGAAAAATCCTCAACAAACCTTAAATTAATAAACATAGGTCATATGTCATCAGTCCCTAAGGCTGGAGGATGTCTAGTGATGACCTGGAGTGTCCTTTTATTACAAGGAGAGGCTTTGCTGAAGGAACTCTCAAGTGTACACAGTGGACAGTATTTTCATTTTATACAATGTGATCATCTATATAGACTTAACATTGACCTCAGGCCAATTCTTTACCAACTGGGTGGGAAGCCTACCCAGAGTCAAGTCTACTAAGGATTTACGGGCAGAATGATGGAGACACCAGGAGGATAATATCCTACAGATGGCAAACCAGGGATGACTAAACTCTCCACCTAATCAAGCAGTAGACTAATTCTATGGAGCCCCACTGACGAGTAATGCCCAGTTGTTTTGAAAGATTTGTAGGCTGCCATGTTATCATGCTAGTTGTTCATGACCTGGCAGCGTTGATTGGTGCGTTTCTTTGCATGGGACATTCTCGGATCTGAAAGGCTGTCCTGCCGAGCTCTACCTCGGTCAGGATTATCAGGACAGAGTCGGAGCTTGGCGGGAGAGCAGATGCTGGGGATAACCCTGTGAGTGCTGGGGCTAAGTCCTGTGATTGCAGTGTGGGTGCTGGGGCTAAGTCCTGTGAGTGCAGTGTGGGTGCTGGGGCTAAGTCCTGCGAGTGCAGTGTGGGTGCTGGGGCTAAGTCCTGTGAGTGCAGTGTGGGTGCTGGGGCTAAGTCCTGCGAGTGCAGTGTGGGTGCTGGGGCTAAGTCCTGCGAGTGCAGTGTGGGTGCTGGGGCTAAGTCCTGCGAGTGCAGTGTGGGTGCTGGGGCTAAGTCCTGCGAGTGCAGTGTGGGTGCTGGGGCTGAGTCCTGCGAGTGCAGTGTGGGTGCTGGGGCTGAGTCCTGCGAGTGCAGTGTGGGTGCTGGGGCTGAGTCCTGCGAGTGCAGTGTGGGTGCTGGGGCTAAGTCCTGGGAGTGCAGTGTGGGTGCTGGGGCCGAGTCCTGCGAGTGCAGTGTGGGTGCTGGGGCCGAGTCCTGCGAGTGCAGTGTGGGTGCTGGGGCCAAGTCCTGGGAGTGCAGTGTGGTTGCTGGGGCTAAGTCCTGGGAGTGCAGTGTGGGTGCTGGGGCTGAGTCCTGCGAGTGCAGTGTGGGTGCTGGGGCTAAGTCCTGCGAGTGCAGTGTGGGTGCTGGGGCTAAGTCCTGCGAGTGCAGTGTGGGTGCTGGGGCTAAGTCCTGCGAGTGCAGTGTGGGTGCTGGGGCTAAGTCCTGCGAGTGCAGTGTGGGTGCTGGGGCTAAGTCCTGCGAGTGCAGTGTGGGTGCTGGGGCTAAGTCCTGGGAGTGCAGTGTGGGTGCTGGGGCTGAGTCCTGCTAGTGCAGTGTGGGTGCTGGGGCTAAGTCCTGCGAGTGCAACAAGGCCCTGAGTGCAATCTGGGAACAGGGGCATGTGCTGTGAGTGCAATCTGGGTTGTGGTGCAAGTGGTACTTTAAAGGGACCATGACACCTACATATTGCCTTATACTGTGACTGTAAAGAATAAAACATTATCAAAAATGATCTATGACCGAGTCCCTGACTTGTCCGCCGAGAGACTCAGACTTCCACTGGGTCCAACCTTTGAACTGTGTGTTCTATTTTTTTTTTTTTATTTTGATTGTTTCGGTGACCTCAGCTCCCAATGCAACGTGTAAAGTCCATCTTCAGGGAATATACAAATCACGGTATTTTGCTCCTGTGACGAATCGCTCATTTTCAGTCCCAGAGATTTCTTTTCCGTCACCAGGATCCGTCTGCCTGTGATCGCGAGGATGAGGCTCTATCTCTGCGCGCTGGTGTTATACACGGCCCTAAATGCGGCTACCAGTATGGAAGACAAAACGCAAAATAACACCACCAATCAAATCCCACCGGAGGACGCCTCTTCTGACTGGGGCCTCGGCACGATTCGGGATGGATTTGAGGTGGTCAATGGTGTTTTTGATTCCTTTTTGGAACTGCTGGGAGGGAGGAATGGCGTTTGCCAATATAAATGCCGATATGGTAAGTTTAGACATTTTTTTTTGGGCCATGTGCCTTGCAGTTTGGTTCCAAAGCTGTATATTTATTTATATAGCAACAACAAAGCATAGAAGATAACAGATAGATTAAGTACATTAGAGTCCTGCTCGCAAGCTTACAATCTACAGGGAGAGGGGGTCATGAGACACATAAGGTTAAGTGATAAAGCCCGGTGCGTTTTTTTCATAGCGCTATTGAATCCGACATCACCAGGAGTGTATCGTGCCTGTCTGGAGCACGCCGGTCACTCGGAGGCATGATGTATCTTGTGTATTTCCACCGGTTTGTGTGCTGCGAACAGAGAGAACACAAACCCTTCGGAAATACACGAGATACATCCGAGGGGCCGACGGCAGCTACAAATTCGGCAACAGAGGCTCTAGTATACTGTATGTATATAATATGTCATTTTCGTGTACTTTTCGCGCCGGTCAAATTATCTACAGATTGAGCGACTCTTTGGCCCAATTCGCAGCTGCCGTCTGTGTCCCGGACGTATTTCTCTCTGTTCGGAGCGCAAAACCCCCTAGAAATACACAGCGCGGCGCACACCTAGCGCATATGGAGCATCGGCGCTGGGACATCACCCCACCTGGTTTATTCGAATGACCCATGTGCATGAAATGGGGTAGATGTCACAGCTGGTTATAAAGAAAAGCAGAGAGATTATTATTATTATTATTTTTATATGATTTTTGATTTTCCACTTTCTTCTTTAATGATATTTGGGTGTAAGAGAAAATAGCCGCTATTAGCTGTGGCAATAACGATGCTACTAAATTAAAATAATTTACTTATTCCCCTGTTTCTTAGAATGTTTCATGCTTTGTGTTTGGCTCAGTCTGCCATAATACCCAGCCAGCAGGGGGCAGTGTAATGACGGGAGCCATCTTGTTTATATGAGGCTGAGGCTAGTGTGCGTTTTACCTGTTTGGTTAACTGATCGTGTGATGAAGTCACTCTCAGCTTAACCCTTTCACTGCCAGTGGGTGAGGAACATAGTGCACCGGATCTTATTGTCGAGCCATCGTGGGGTCAGACAGGTAAAGGGGCAGATAGTACTGCATAATGTAACTCTGACTGCCCACAATGCTTCTGGTCCCACGCATTTTGGATAAGGGATACTCAACCCGTACTGGCCAGGATGACACTCTAAAATATAGATCTCACATTGTTGAGCCCTCTTTTGCTCCGTATAGCTCTATCAGGGGGCAGAGAAAATGGCACTCACGGAGAATGACGCAAAAGTGGTTTATTGATGTGCAGGTAACTCATAAAAATCTTCACAGCAACATATGGGGACAAGAAAATCAAAAGGTGTCTCACAGAATGACGCGTTTCGCACTACAGGCGCTTAATCATATGGTTCTGTTTCACTCTGGATGTTTAGAATCTTTGCTCTGTATAACTCTATCAGGGGGCGGACATGTTGTTTAGAATCTTTGCTCTGTATAGCTCTATCAGGGGGCGGACATGTTGTTTAGAATCTTTGCTCTGTATAGCTCTATCAGGGGGCGGACATGTTGTTTAGAATCTTTGCTCTGTATAGCTCTCTCAGGGGGAGGACATGTTGTTTAGAATCTTTGCTCTGTATAGCTCTCTCAGGGGGCAGACATATTGTTTAGAATCTTTGCTCTGTATAGCTCTATCAGGGGGCGGACATGTTGTTTAGAATCTTTGCTCTGTATAGCTCTATCAGGGGGCGGACATGTTGTTTAGAATCTTTGCTCTGTATAGCTCTATCAGGCGGAGGACATGTTGTTTGGAATCTTTGCTCTGTATAGCTCTATCAGAAGGCGGACATGTTTAGAATCTTTGCTCTGTATAGCTCTATCAAAGGGCAGACATGTTGTTTAGAATCTTTGCTCTGTATAGCTCTATCAGGGGGCGGACATGTTGTTTGGAATCTTTGCTCTGTGTAGCTCTATCAGGCGACGGACATGTTTAGAATCTTTGCTCTGTATAGCTCTATCAGGGGGCAGACATGTTGTTTAGAATCTTTGCTCTGTATAGCTCTATCAGGGGGCGGACATGTTGTTTAGAATCTTTGCTCTGTATAGCTCTATCAGGGGGCGGACATGTTGTTTGGAATCTTTGCTCTGTGTAGCTCTTTCAGGGGACGGATATTTTGTTTAGAATCTTTTCTCTGTATAGCTCTATCAGGGGGCGGACATGTTGTTTAGAATCTTTGCTCTGTATAGCTCTATCAGGGGGCGGACATGTTGTTTAGAATCTTTGCTCTGTATAGCTCTATCAAGGGGCAGACATGTTGTTTAGAATCTTTGCTCTGTATAGCTCTATCAGGGGGCGGACATGTTGTTTGGAATCTTTGCTCTGTGTAGCTCTATCAGGGGATGGATATTTTGTTTTAAATCTTTTCTCTGTATAGCTCTATCAGGGGGCGGACATGTTGTTTAGAATCTTTGCTCTGTATAGCTCTATCAGGAGGCGGACATGTTGTTTAGAATCTAGGGTCAGATGAAGAAAGAGCTGACCCGTGATGTCTGTCCCATGATAGATGCTATAGTAGTGAGCAGGCTTAAGATACTTTATTTACATTTTTAATTAAGCCATTTCTAGTTAAACTGCTTCCTCTTGATACAATCTTTCAATTAAACAGAACTTAAATGTTTGTTGACTGTTGTCCTGTAAGGAGTGTTTTTGTTCTTCTTTAAGACCCGTCACCCACATTGCACACCCAGGACATGTCCCATCGCCCACATTGCACACCCAGGAATTGCACCAGCACCTCAGGACATGCCCCATTAACCCAACAATATTGCACACCCAGAATCCACATTGCAGACACAGGATATGTCCCAGCATCCACATTGCACTTACATTGCACCCACATTGCACTTACATTGCACACCCACATGACTTACTCCAGCACCCCAGGACATGTCATTAACCACATTGCACACCCATTACATGCCCAATCACCCACATTACCACCCAGGATTTGCCCTCGCACCAACATTTCAGACCCAGGACTTGCCTCATCACCCACATTGCTTGCACAGTCTCCAATGTGGGTGTCTGCACTGGCGGTGGCGAGCCTCCTCTCTGGCCTGACCTTGGCAGTGTCCTCTCTGTCGCTCTAGAAGAGAAACCTCAGCACCCTACGATGGTGCCTACCTTGCTTATAGGTAGCGCTAGCCCTGCAGGTATGCGGGAGTGTGCAAAGGATTGTGATGGTAATTGTAATGACACCGCTTTGTTTTATATAATATATCTAATATTTTTTATTTTTCTAGGTAAAGCCCCGCTTCCTCGGCCAGACTACAAGCCCCCTGAACCAAATGGCTGCAGCTCCTATTTCCTTGGTCTCAAGGTACCAGAGAGTGTATGTACTGTTAACATTTCTAACCCCACTTATATAACAGACTTTCCAATCTTTAACCATGTCTAATACCACATCCTCCCTGTGATCATATACACGTTTGGGTCTACTGACTAAAATTCGAGAATAGCTCGAGAAGGTCGACTTTCATTTTGAGACTAAAGTCATATTCGGCGCTCGAGTTTGACTTGGTCTCATAGCTTTGTTCGTTTCGCCTCCCATTAGTCTCAGTGGGGGACGATTTGAACCAATCAGAGCTTGTCCAATCAGGATCTGAATTGTGCTAGCACAGAGAGAACCCCTCATGTTTACATGGGATTCGCAGAAAGGGACTTAATTAAGAGAAAGACCATCACCGACCAGACCGATATTGCTGCTTCCCAGGGAAGTATAGCTACTGGTCAGAGGATATACTGGCATGTACTATCAAAAATACCTGCCAGTATATCCTCAAACTAAGGGCATTACATTTTGTCCATCTTTACTCTTTATTCTAGAGTTTCCCAGTAGACCATCACCGTCCCATGTTTCCTCCCTCTATTCCCTCCGGTAATCGCTCTCCGTACTCGGCCGCGGTTTGTTGGTGTTGGGATAGAGCTCGTGTGTCGTTTCCCTGGCCTGGAGTCAATGCAGGTGTATGTTGTTTTTGTACTCTCTGTAGACTCTTACTGTTCCTCCCTCCCTGGTAAATCAAACAACCCTTACTGTGAGGTGAGGACACAAACTATGTAACCAGATCACACATGTTTATCACTAACTACTCGTGATCAGAGCTTTATTGTGACCAAGGCAATTACTGCAAATAATACTACAGCAATGCAGGAGAAAGCTGAGCCAGAGGGGAGACGCAGTGGTGTATCTCCGTTTTGTGCTGCCCTAGGGAGACAAAATGCGGGCAACCCCCCCCCCCCCCCCCAGCCCCCACCCACATTGCACATTGTGTGTGTGTGGGGGGGGTAACATTGTGATGGATGGCGTGATTGCATGCAGGGTCCAGGGGGCAGGGCCAGAGGGCCCAAGCAAATGCTTGCCCAGGGTCCAATCACTATTAAAGACGGCCCTGGGGTGACACCGACCCTAGTGACGCCCCTGCATCTTGTCAAACGTAGTTCCCAAACATCTGCAGTGCAAAGGTTAGCTATCACTAGTCGGAGCTCTTCTGCACTTGTTTACTAGTACTAAGCATAGACTATAGTCTTTTAGTCCCTGTTCCTACCTGTAGCCCTAACAAATTTGCTATAAAGAGAGTTACGGTGTAAGTACACGTTGTGTGAGTTGGGTTATTAGAGGCTAGGCACTTAAAGTATAACTGGTTCAGTCATCTCATCATCCCACGGGGTGGAGGGGGGCTACCTGCTCTATTTTATGGGGTTTTTGTTCCCAAGGTAATAATAAGAAATGTTGCCCACCCTCCAATATATAGTATGCAGCGCCAGCAGCCCACTACATTGCAATCTATGCATATATATTTTTGTTAAACCACCTTCTTAGTATGCCTTAGTATACTGGGCACCACGTTACCGTAATGGGTGCCAGCAGGAAGTTCTGATCCAAGGGGTGTAGTGAAGGGAGATTGATGTCTGTATTCTGGTGGTCCAGCAGATCACCTTTATTAATGCTCCGTTTCTTTATGTAACACCCCCTACAATGCAGTGCATCAGTGAGTGTAAAGGTGATCTGTGTTACCAGACTACTTTCCACAGTGCCACATTTCACTTTCTGCTATATCATATTATTCCCATATCACTTTCCGCCATGCCCCTCATCATTTAGGTTTCACAGTGCCACATTGACCACATATGACTTTGCACAGTGCCACATTGTCCCAGATCAGTTTATGCAGTGCCAGATTCTTCCCCACATCATTTACCACTGTGCAGATTGCTCCCCACACCATTTCCCACAGTGCCAGATTGCTCCCCACATCATTTCCCACAGTGCCAGATTGCTCCCCACATCATTTCCCTCTGTGCAGATTGCTCCCCACATCATTTCCCTCTGTGCAGATTGCTCCCCACATCATTTCCCTCTGTGCAGATTGCTCCCCACATCATTTCCCTCTGTGCAGATTGCTCCCCACATCATTTCCCTCTGTGCAGATTGCTCCCCACATCATTTCCCTCTGTGCAGATTGCTCCCCACATCATTTCCCTCTGTGCAGATTGCTCTCCACATCATTTCCCTCTGTGCAGATTGCTCTCCACATCATTTCCCTTTGTCCAGATTGCTCACCACATCATTTCCCTCTGTGCAGATTGCTCCCCACATCATTTCCCTCTGTGCAGATTGCTCCCCACATCATTTCCCTTTGTGCAGATTGCTCCCCACATCATTTCCCTCTGTGCAGATTGCTCCCCACATCATTTCCCTCTGTGCAGATTGCTCCCCACATCATTTCCCTCTGTGCAGATTGCTCCCCACATCATTTCCCACAGAGCCAGATTGCTCCCCACATCATTTCCCTCTGTGCAGATTGCTCACCACATCATTTCCCTTTGTGCAGATTGCTCCCCACATCATTTCCCTCTGTGCAGATTGCTCCCCACATCATTTCCCTTTGTGCATATTGCTCCCCACATCATTTCCCTCTGTGCAGATTGCTCCCCACATCATTTCCTTCTGTGCAGATTGCTCCCCACATCATTTCCCTCTGTGCAGATTGCTCCCCACATCATTTCCCTCTGTGCAGATTGCTCCCCACATCATTTCCCTCTGTGCAGATTGCTCCCCACATCATTTCCCTCTGTGCAGATTGCTCCCCACATCATTTCCCTCTGTGCAGATTGCTCCCCACATCATTTCCCTCTGTGCAGATTGCTCCCCACATCATTTCTCACAGAGCCAGATTGCTCCCCACATCATTTCCCTCTGTGCAGATTGCTCCCCACATCATTTCCCTTTGTGCAGATTGCTCCCCACATCATTTCCCTTTGTGCAGATTGCTCCCCACATCATTTCCCTCTGTGCAGATTGCTCCCCACATCAATTCCCTCTGTGCAGATTGCTCCCCACATCATTTCCCTCTGTGCAGATTGCTCCCCACATCATTTCCCTCTGTGCAGATTGCT
The DNA here is from genome assembly GCA_036172795.1 of Pelodytes ibericus. Taxonomy (NCBI): domain Eukaryota; kingdom Metazoa; phylum Chordata; class Amphibia; order Anura; family Pelodytidae; genus Pelodytes; species Pelodytes ibericus. The sequence goes on from CM069867.1 coordinate 2,942,066, forward strand.
CCCCACATCAATTCCCTCTGTGCAGATTGCTCTCCACATCATTTCCCTTTGTGCAGATTGCTCCCCACATCATTTCCCTTTGTGCAGATTGCTCTCCACATCATTTCCCTTTGTGCAGATTGCTCCCCACATCATTTCCCTCTGTGCAGATTGCTCCCCACATCATTTCCCTCTGTGCAGATTGCTCCCCACATCATTTCCCTCTGTGCAGATTGCTCTCCACATCATTTCCCTCTGTGCAGATTGATCCCCACATCATTTCCCTTTGTGCAGATTGCTCCCAACATCATTTCCCTCTGTGCAGATTGCTCCCAACATCATTTCCCTCTGTGCAGATTGCTCCCCACATCATTTCCCTTTGTGCAGATTGCTCCCCACATCATTTCCCTCTGTGCAGATTGCTCCCCACATCATTTCCCTTTGTGCAGATTGCTCCCCACATCATTTCCCTTTGTGCAGATTGCTCCCCACATCATTTCCCTCTGTGCAGATTGCTCCCCACATCATTTCCCTCTGTGCAGATTGCTCCCCACATCATTTCCCTCTGTGCAGATTGCTCCCCACATCATTTCCCTCTGTGCAGATTGCTCCCCACATCATTTCCCTTTGTGCAGATTGCTCTCCACATCATTTCCCTTTGTGCAGATTGCTCTCCACATCATTTCCCTCTGTGCAGATTGCTCCCCACATCATTTCCCTCTGTGCAGATTGCTCCCCACATCATTTCCCTCTGTGCAGATTGCTCCCCACATCATTTCCCTTTGTGCAGATTGCTCCCCACATCATTTCCCTTTGTGCAGATTGCACCCCAAATTCACTTTCCACATTGTCACATTGCCCCAAAATCACTCTCTTCAGTGTCACTGAATAGAAACACATCTTGCTTGCTGATAACACAAGGCAGATTATATAAAACTTGTAATACAGCTAGGATTAGATACTCCAGCTGTTGAGACTACATTTCCCATGATACTCTGCCAGCCATTTTGTGCATGCTAGGCAGCATGGGAAAGTGAATATTCCACAACATGCCAAAGGTTCCCGGTCATAACATTTAGGATTGGTACTGCAACTGTTGTGGAATGCACATCTCATGATTCTCATCCATCAGTTTGTTTAGCTGGCTGTCATGAGAAATGTAATGGCAGCATCTGAAGTGCCAAAGGTAACTACCACTGCTGCATCACTACCCATTTTGGACCCCTCTTTGTTACCCTACCCCTTTTGTTTTGTAATAGCTCAGAGTGTTTGTCGTGCATCACAGAGCTTCACTGCAGTACTCCAACTCCCATGATACTGAGACAGCAACATTGCTGATTGATCATTATGGGCATTGTAGCTAACGGTAGATGGGTCCGTGGGAAGCAGGTGGAGGGCAACATGAATTCTACAGTGCTAACTTTAACTTGTGTATCTTCAATGATAACTAACCAGCCTTATTGCTGGCTGAGCTTTGTGGGAATAGCAGTAAACTGCAGACTCGGGCAATGGAGTCTTGCTTTATACTGAACAGTAACTTTTTTTGCCATGGATCATTGGATTGTGTTTTGCTATAGTCAGTGCTCGGCCCTCAGCCTTTCTCCCCGTATACCCCCTCTCTAGGAAACCTCATCAACTATTTTGGCTTCCGAGATCCCCTGATCTCTCTCCCTCTGTCATGTCTCATGTCATCTCTACCTTGATGTCTGAGCCATAATTCAAACTTAATGCCTCCAAAACAAGGCTCATAATACTCCCTCTCGCGAGCTCCATCCCTGTACCGGTTACACAGTTACTGTCTTTCTCTTGACTCTCTCCTTTGTTCCTCATGTTCGCTCCTTGTCGTAAATCCCATTGCTTGCACATAAGGAGCATTGTGCTCTTTCAGCAGGCTGCTCGTCTTGACTACTGTAATACTCTCCTGACCGGCCTTCCTCTGGTTCATCTTTCTACCTCGCAATCTATTCACAAATTGTCTGCCAGGCTCATCTTTTCCTCTCGTCACTCCATGTCAGCTGCTCCGCTGTCTCAAGCCGACCACAGTCTCTCCTCCGATCTAATCACCTCGTCTCACCTGCGGCAGCTTGACTTTACACAGGCTGCACCCTTTCTCTGGAACTCACTTCTGCATGGCATCCCCCCCTCTCCCCCCCATTTTCAATCCTCAAAAACTCCCCCAAACTCATCTCTTTAAGGAACCTTACAGATCAACTCACTAGAAAACCCCTTAATTAACTTTTTGTCAAATCCACCAACGTCCCACTGCCATCAAACAGTATTCTCAATAAATAATAAGCTTACGTTCCATCCCCCTAGGAAATCCAATAATTAATCTTTGGCCAAACCCACACAGCTCCCACTGTCCCTAAATACTTTTACTACCCCCACCTTCCCTTTGACCTCTTCACTCCCCTACGTGTCTCCTGTGCCCCCCCCCCCTCCCTATAGTTCTAAGTAAAATATAAATAAATGGTAATGTATGTGAGCGGTAGTGGGGGGACAGGGTAAAGTATTATACTTCCCATCCCCCTGGAGTAAATACTGTGCACGCGGTAAAACCCAGAACTTCAAATTATCACTTCTATACATTGGGAGCTATTCACTTAAAAGTGAGTTTCAGGTGAGATGAACATTCCATCTCCCTGACTTGCATTCTGCAGGTACAAACCTAGTGACAGTAAGTACAAATCAATTGGTCCTGCATACTGAATGTTCATCTCGCCTCAACTCACTTTTAGTGAATAGCTCTATATGAAGCAAAGCCATGATGGCCCCAAAATTAGATCTAGCTGTAGTTTTAGTAGCAGAGAGGAAGCAGACACAGGATAATTCATATTATATATTTTTTGCTATACTTTTCAATTTCTACGTGATTTATTAATTGTACCCCATAGACAGTATTATTGTACTTTCTTTCCCTTGATATGTTTGTTAGTCAAACTCCCACTATCTCTGTATTACCCCCCCCCCCCCACCCCCCTTTTTTTAGTTGGATATGGGAATTCCGGCAATGACCAAGTGCTGTAACCAGCTGGATATCTGTTATGACACCTGTGGAGCCAATAAGTACAGATGTGATGCCAAGTTTCGCTGGTGCCTTCACTCCATCTGCTCGGACCTCAAGAAAAGCCTGGGATTTGTTTCCAAAGTAGAAGGTGAGTTTTTGTGGTTGTACCTCTTTAACAGATGATGGCTTCAGCACCAAACACATCTAAAACCCATTTTGTTTCTTAATCTAGTACATTGCAGATACAGTCTATCTAATACTAATAGACGACTTAATTCTCTGACACTGCTCATGTCTGCTAAATAGAGGAGCTAATTCACTGAAACGGACCCTATCTGCTAATAGAGGGGTTAAGTCTCTGAAACTGCTCATGTCTGCTAATGTCTGTGTGTGTTTATTTTATATATACATATGTATATTATAATATATATAGTGGCTGGATAGGGGCTCCAACTGATACCTGGAAACGACACCAGAGTACTCTGTCCAGAAATGCGCAGTGCTAGGAACAGCTAAAATACTGTGCCGAACCCTCAAACTCCCAGGTCTCTGGTAGAGGACTTATACCACCCATAGGAGGGTGAGAAAAAGATTTTTAGATATATAGAGGTCTTAGATATTAGCTTTGAAGTGAAATGTTTCAGTTGATCATATTCAAACTGTTGTCAGGTTATGGGTTGAGTGTCGAAGAGTGAGTCATTAGATTTCATCCTCTGTTCGGTCATCACATGTCTTAGCCTAGAGTATCTGGCATTGATCGATTCTTAAACAAGGCAGGAAGATTGTTAAAGATTAAGGAGGTGAGGGGGGATGGTGCACCCACCAGGCCTTTAATTTCTGCCAATCTCTCCCAGAGGCGGATCGTAGTGGGGGGGACTGTTGGGTGTGTAGAATAATGTTGTTTGGCGAGAGGAGACCAGGACCTGTAGATGGAATCAGGACCTCTTTGTCTTAAGGACACCCACTGTTCATTAGAAGGACCTGACCGTTCAGAAATACGAGCTAAGTGTGTGGCTTTAGGGAGGCGTAGGCCACCGAGATGTTTACATCAGGTATTGGTGTCTGAGCCTCTTATAATGGCTTATATTTGTGCCATTTGTATTTAGTAATTGCTGACTTAAGTTCCAACAAAAATGATATGGGTATGTGTAAAGCTTAAAGTAGGTAATCTAGTCTGGGTAGAATGTTCATCTTGATCCTTTCCACCCTACCGAATCAAGATAAAGATGGGTTTTTGGATCATTTTTCCATGTCTGCCTTGATCGATTTCAACAGTGGTAGGAAATTTAGTGGATATAATTGGGATAGGTCGTGAGGACAGAGGCAGAGGTGCCCCACGGGAACTTAGATTTCACATCTGAGAGACTGAGATATTTAAGATCTCAGGTTACGATAGGTTTGCCTTTGAAACCTGAGAGTTTGGAGAACCAGTCCATCTCATGGACTATACTGGGAAAGGGTTTCCTGTGGCAAGTAAAAGAAGGTAATCGGCAACCCCCCCAAGGCACGACAGCACCCCCCAACAGTGAAAAAAAAAAATGCACGGGAAGCCTGATTGCGACGATCGAGCTGCCAGTGCCTTTTTTTTTCTTAGGGGGCTGAGTGATGACAGGTCACATGACCCGGTACTCTGACGTCAGAAGCGCGTGACCTATCTACACTCTACCGCGGGAGCCGAACAGGCAGCAAGGTAGGACACCATGCCGCCTGCCACTAGCCACCAGGGATCAGGGAAGGTCCTGGGGTGTGGGGAGCCTAGGGGATCACAAAACCAAGATACATCACTGGAAATGGTTCCATGACTAGGACCAGAAGGAGGGGGGAGAGTGGGCAACCTGGCTTTCTAAAAATATAAAATATGTCCTTAGATATATAAGGTGGTCCCCTGCTCTACACAAAAGCCCCAGACCATAGTTTCTGCCTCTGGCTCCTTAACGGTCTTGTTCCATCGCTGGGTAACATTTCTAACACAATGTGCACAAGTCAAAATGCTCTTTATTTCTAGTCTTTCCCTGCTGTGTAGCGTTGATTTGGGCCTGTATTGTTCCTCCACTGACAATCCTTTATTTCTTACAGCCTGTGAAGCTGTAGCAGACACAGTCTTCAATACCGTCTGGACCCTGGGCTGCAAACCCTTCATGAACAGCCAGCGATCATCGTGTATCTGCAACGAGGAGGAACGGGATGAATTATGAGATTCTTCGTGACGTCTTGATGGCGCCTTTTAATATTACCCTGAATATTGTAGGATTATTCAAGCAGGGAACCTGCAAAGATCCTGTACTGTACGGCGGGTCCCCACGATGAACTGTGTATTACTGTCTGGGGAACAGTTACTGTAATACAATGCTAATGCTAGACACTAAAGATACTGGAGTCTAAGACCTTTTATGGGCTGAGCGTTCTACCCAACCTTTTTTATGTATGTTGTACATGTGTGAAATACTTACTTTTAAAAAATAATTTTACTGGGCCTTCTAAATTCCATGATATACAATAATGAGGGGCTTGGAGAGACGGGTGGGAGCGTTACTAAAGCAACATTAGTAACTCTATATTAAACTTTAGGCCTCCAGCTTACGTATAGGGGACTATGCATCCCTGAGATCTAGATTTTTGTGACTTCTTTGTTCCCTTCTTCTGATTTGGATGTATATTAGCCCCTCCACTGTCTACAATAATAATATTTTAATGCTAATTTAAAGATTACCATGTGCTGGTAAATCCTATTTATCCAGGCTATCCATGCTACTATTTGAGACTCCGTAGCGAGGAGTGTGCATACTTGCCAACAGTCCCGTTTTTCTTGGGGTTCTGTCCCGTTAAATATGGTCTCGGCACTAATATTGCCCATTTCCAGTGCTGTTTGTTTCTTATATACACAGTCTAAACACAATAAATCGAGTTCCAGACACAGGCTATCAGTACTGGGGAGCCTGGAGCTTAGGGGGGTCATGCAAGCCCTCCCCTTTAGACTCCAGCCCTTTCAGGACTTTATAAAAAAAAATTTAAAAAGTGGTCAACAATGGAGTATTTTTTTTTTAATGTGCCTGATTTGGAGCATTTCAATTAAACCAGCGTGTTCATGCTCTATATAGGATTACTGAGTTCTTTCCCATTTAATTCTGGACTGTTGAACATATGGCACAGTGACCGTCCAAATAAAAATCTTCATGCGGTATTCAATTACATAGCTGCCAACATCGGCCATGTCTCCAGGGACACATATTTGTTCCACATGCTGCAGAAAGAGCATGCAAAGTGCAGCCCGGCAGTATGTAGGATGGATATACGCAGAGAGACAATCCAATGAATTAATCAGGGTGGAGATCTCATAGGACCTACCATGATTAAGTAATTGGATTGTGTGTGTGTCTGTGTGTATATACATCCTACATACTGCCGGGCTGCACTTTACATGAATTGGATTGTGTGTGTGTATATACATCCTACATACTGCCGGGCTGCACTTTACATGAATTGGATTGTGTGTGTGTGTATATACATCCTACATACTGCCGGGCTGCACTTTACATGAATTGGATTGTGTGTGTGTGTGTGTATATACATCCTACATACTGCCGGGCTGCACTTTACATGAATTGGATTGTGTGTGTATGTGTGTGTATATACATCCTACATACGGCTGGGCTCCACTTTACATGAATTGGATTGTGTGTGTGTGTGTATATACATCCTACATACTGCCGGGCTGCACTTTACATGAATTGGATTGTGTGTGTGTGTGTGTATATACATCCTACATACTGCCGGGCTGCACTTTACATGAATTGGATTGTGTGTGTGTGTATATACATCCTACATACTGCCGGGCTGCACTTTGCATGAATTGGATTGTGTGTGTGTATATACATCCTACATACTGCCGGGCTACACTTTACATGAATTGGATTGTGTGTGTATGTGTGTATATACATCCTACATACTGCCGGGCTACACTTTACATGAATTGGATTGTGTGTGTGTGTATATACATCCTACATACTGCCGGGCTGCACTTTACATGAATTAGATTGTGTGTGTGTGTGTATATACATCCTACATACTGCCAGGCTGCACTTTACATGAATTGGATTGTGTGTGTGTGTGTATATACATCCTACATACTGCCGGGCTGCACATTACATGAATTGGATTGTGTGTGTGTGTATATACATCCTACATACTGCCGGGCTACACTTTACATGAATTGGATTGTGTGTGTGTGTATATACATCCTACATACTGCCGGGCTGCACTTTACATGAATTGGATTGTGTATGTGTGTGTATATACATCCTACATACTGCCGGGCTGCACTTTACATGAATTAGATTGTGTGTGTGTGTGTATATACATCCTACATACTGCCAGGCTGCACTTTACATGAATTGGATTGTGTGTGTGTGTGTATATACATCCTACATACTGCCGGGCTGCACTTTACATGAATTGGATTGTGTCTGTGTGTATATACATCGTACAAACTGCTGGGCTGCACTTTACATGAATTGGATTGTGTGTGTGTGTGTATATACATCCTACATACTGCCGGGCTGCACTTTACATGAATTGGATTGTGTCTGTGTGTATATACATCCTACATACTGCCAGGCTGCACTTTACATGAATTGGATTGTGTCTGTGTGTATATACATCCTACATACTGCCGGGCTGCACTTTACATGAATTGGATTGTGTGTGTGTATATACATCCTACATACTGCCGGGCTGCACTTTACATGAATTGGATTGTGTGTGTGTATATACATCCTACATACTGCCGGGATGCACTTTACATGAATTGGATTGTGTGTGTGTGTGTATATCCATCCTACATACTGCCAGGCTGCACTTTACATGTATTGGATTGTGTGTGTGTGTGTATATCCATCCTACATACTGCCGGACTGCACTTTGCATGAATTGGATTGTGTGTGTGTGTGTGTATATACATCCTACATACTGCCGGGCTGCACTTTACATGTATTGGATTGTGTGTGTGTGTGTATATACATCCTACATACTGCCGGTCTGCACTTTACATGAATTAGATTGTGTGTGTGTGTATATCCATCCTACATACTGCCAGGCTGCACTTTACATGTATTGGATTGTGTGTGTGTGTGTATATCCATCCTACATACTGCCGGACTGCACTTTGCATGAATTGGATTGTGTGTGTGTGTGTGTATATACATCCTACATACTGCCGGGCTGCACTTTACATGTATTGGATTGTGTGTGTGTGTGTATATACATCCTACATACTGCCGGGCTGCACTTTGCATGCTCTTTCTGCAGCATGTGGAATAAATATGTGTCCCAAACATCCGCCAACACTGTTCCAAATCAAAATCTATTATATTGCTCTCTACATCATTAAAGACTGTTGCAGTTTCTTGACAAACAAAAAATAATGAACAGCTTTTTTTGCGTAACAAAACATTATACGATTTGATATTAGGAAATTTCCCTTGAGGATGCAAATATCAATCCAGCTCATATCGTCACCGCCTAGCTCTACGCACGGTTAGAGTTGCCATCTTTTCTTCAGAAAAATACCGGCCTTGGTACTGTCTCCATAGACTTAACATTGGCCTGATGCCAATTTTTTACTGGCCTGCCGGTAAAATACCGGCCAGGTGGCAACCCTACGCACGGTTACCTATGGCTGCAAGGAGTAGATCTCTGCAATGACCAACAGCTCACTCCACGACATGGACCACCAGTGATCCAAGCTCCTGTAATACACCGATATGGTAGAAAACTAGCAGAACTGCTCATCTTGGCTTTAAAAATTAAAAAAAAAAACAACACCACCCTGCCTATTGCTTTGAACCACACTTCACATGAAGCTCAGCCAGCATTCTGTCTCACGACTATAAAGCTCTGTCTGTCTCCATTACTGTATAGAAAGAGATGTGTACATAGGGGGACATTACTACGTCCCCTCTATTAATCTGCTTTGAAAATAAGGGTCACTCATTGCAGTAGCAGAGGCACCTGACTGACCCCAAATTAGACTGGCGGGGTCTGTCATTTTTCTAAAGATACACTTTAGATTCACTTGGGACAAAAGCACACTATTTTTTTTTTTTAATCTTTTGTACAAGGAAATTACAATTTTATTATATGCACTTTATATATATATATATAGATAGTAAAATTGTTATATCCTTGTTCAAAAGATTTTTTTTTAAAATAGTATGAGTCTCTGGTTATATGTGAGAGAGAACAAATCCAAACAGTTTTGACCGGCTCAAAATAGCCCAAAATAGGATAGGTAGTGAGTGTAGTAGTATATTACCTCCAGGCGCTGGAACACAATAGGGTCTACTCAAGGCCCAGGATTAAGCAGGAAACAAACAGGGTGTGTCAGCGGTAATCATCCGGTAGGTAAACAAAATAAATCCAAATTGAGTTGCATGAGAAAAGAATCTTCTTTTATTGTGATCCAAAATATATAAAAGGCATCAGGCAGAGGGATAGAGGACAGGCAATAAGACAAACGCTTAACGCGTTTCGCACCAGACGGTGCTTTATCAAAAGCATGAGGGCAGAACATGCTCTAAAGCCAGCATATCATCCAACTGAGCCATCGCACCTCACACACTGGGGATCACTATAAAATGGTCTTTTGTCTGCATTGTATGTACATTACCTGCTATGTGACTCCGTTAATAAAAGACCATTTTCTGACTCTTATACACATGTGAGACTTGATGGCTCAGTTGGTTAAGACATAGGGTATAGAGCATGTTCCAGTCTCATGGTTGCCAGTTCAAGTCTTGGTTTGTTCCCCTCCTGTGGTTACAAGCCTGGTACACTAAGGATGACTGTATATAAAATTAGGAAAGTGGAATTTTTATAAATAGATTAATAACCTTCTTTTTGCATTTGAATAAAACATCCATTCATCTCCTATCTCTGATATTACCCAGTCTCTGTATATTATAGTGCATCTAATGCACTGATTGAAAGCTCAGTGGGAGGATCAGTCTTCATATTGCGCCAACAACTGTTCACATGCTCACCGAGTCGCAGGCTTATTCCCAGAAGGTCCAACTCCGATCCTTCCAGTGGAGAGTGGGTATGACCTGACACAGCAGGTGAATGGATGTTTTAGGAATATAATTAACATTACAGGTATTATACCAGCACTGAAAGGATGAGGGGGAACAACCAGGAATCGATCCAGCAACTCTCACGTTTGAACAGTTGATAAAGGCAGCAGATAATCAAACCGAGCCATCACACCGCGCACATGGTATTGGTATAAAATGGGTTCTTATACAAGGATTGACCCAGCCTCTCTTTCACATATTACCAAGAAATAAAAGACAGTTTTATACCATTCACAGAGCACAAGGTGTGATGGCTCAGTTGGTTGGTACTCTGGCTGTAGATAATGTTCAAGCCTGGTGGTTACAGGTTTGATTCCCAGTTTGTCCTCTCATTCTAAGGATTAGAAATTGATGTTTTTACAGCATAATGATAGTGATTATTTACTCAATAAAAAAATTCTCCTAATTTTAGCAAACATGACAAGAGGAACCAACTAAGAATCAAACTGGTAACCCAGAGGCTTGAACATTATCTAAAGCCAGAGTATCAGCCAACTGAGCCATCACACCTTGTGCTCTGTGACTGGTATAAAACTGTCTTTTAACACTTGGTAATATGTGAAAGAGAGGCTGGGTCAATCCTTGTATAAGAACCCATTTTATACCATTACCCAGTGCAAGGTGTGATGGCTCGGTTTGATTATCTGCTGCCTTTATCAACTGTTCAAACGTGAGAGTTGCTGGATCGATTCCTGGTTGTTCCCCCTCATCCTTTCAGTGCTGGTATAATACCTGTAATGTTAATTATATTCCTAAAACATCCATTCACCTGCTGTGTCAGGTCATACCCACTCTCCACTGGAAGGATAGGAGTTGGACCTTCTGGGAATAAGCCTGCGACTCGGTGAGCATGTGAACAGTTGTTGGCGCAATATGAAGACTGATCCTCCCACTGAGCTTTCAATCAGTGCATTAGATGCACTATAATATACAGAGACTGGGTAATATCAGAGATAGGAAATGGATGTTTTATTAAACTACAAAAAGAAAATTATTAATTTAATAAAATTACCTTTACTAATTGAATAGACAGTCATCCTTAGTGTACCAGGCTTGTAACCACATGAGGGGAACAAACCAAGACTTGAAATGGCAACCATGAGACTGGAACATGCTCTATACCCTATGTCTTAACCAACCGAGCCATCAAGTCTCACATGTCAGTAAGAGGCAGAAAATGTTCTTTTATTAACGGAGTCACATAGCAGGTAATGTACATACAATGCAGACAAAAGACCATTTTATACTGCTCCCCAGTGTGTGAGGTGCGATGGCACAGTTGGTTGATACACTGGCTTTAGAGCATGTTCTGGCCTCATGGGTGCAGGTTTGATCCCCACTGTGTCCTCTCCTTGAGCTGGAAGAGGCTGTTTTTAGTGTATAATTAATGCATTAACTTAATAAATATAATTAACCTCATTTTACAGGACAAGTGAAACAAACTAAGATTAGAACCTGCAGCTATGATGCCAGAACATGCTCTAAAGCCAGTGTATCATCCAACTGAGCCATCACACCTCACACACTGGGGAGCAGTATAAAATGGTCTTTTGTCTGCATTGTATGTACATTACCTGCTATGTGACTCCGTTAATAAAAGACCATTTTCTGCCTCTTACTGACATGTGAGACTTGATGGCTCAGTTGGTTAAGACATAGGGTATCGAGCATGTTCCAGTCTCATGGTTGCCAGTTCAAGTCTTGGTTTGTTCCCCTCATGTGGTTACAAGCCTGGTACACTAAGGATGACTGTCTATAAAATTAGGAAAGCGGTATTTTTTCTAAATAGATTAATAACCTTCTTTTTGCATTTGAATAAAACATCCATTCATCTCCTATCTCTGATATTACCCAGTCTCTGTATATTATAGTGCATCTAATGCACTGATTGAAAGCTCAGTGGGAGGATCAGTCTTCATATTGCGCCAACAACTGTTCACATGCTCACCGAGTCGCAGGCTTATTCCCAGAAGGTCCAACTCCTATCCTTCCAGTGGAGAGTGGGTATGACCTGACACAGCAGGTGAATGGATGTTTTAGGAATATAATTAACATTACAGGTATTATACCAGCACTGAAAGGATGAGGGGGAACAACCAGGAATCGATCCAGCAACTCTCACGTTTGAACAGTTGATAAAGGCAGCAGATAATCAAACCGAGCCATCACACCGTGCACTGAGTAAAGGTATAAAATGGGCTTTTATACAAGGATTGACCCAGCCTCTCTTTCACATATTACCAAGAAATAAAAGACCGTTTTATACCATTACCCAGTGCGCGGTGTGATGGCTCGGTTTGATTATCTGCTGCCTTTGTCAACTGTTCAAACGTGAGAGTTGCTGGATCGATTCCTGGTTGTTCCCCCTCATCCTTTCAGTGCTGGTATAATACCTGTAATGTTAATTATATTCCTAAAACATCCATTCACCTGCTGTGTCAGGTCATACCCACTCTCCACTGGAAGGATAGGAGTTGGACCTTCTGGGAATAAGCCTGCGACTCGGTGAGCATGTGAACAGTTGTTGGCGCAATATGAAGACTGATCCTCCCACTGAGCTTTCAATCAGTGCATTAGATGCACTATAATATACAGAGACTGGGTAATATCAGAGATAGGAGATGAATGGATGTTTTGTTAAACTGCAAAAAGAAAATTATTCATTTAATAAAACTACCTTTACTAATTTTTCAGACAGTCATCCTTAGCGTAACAGGCTTGTAACCACAGTAGGGGATCAAACCAAGACTTGAACTGGCAACCATGAGACTGGAACATGCTCAATACCCTATGTCTTAACCGACAGAGCCATCAAGTCTCACATATTATTGGTGTGTTTTTAGAGCTAAATATATGTTATTATCCACTAAATGAAGATAAATATGATAACATGAGGCATGTAATAATGAAAGACACCCAATAAAGGATTGAACCAGCAACACTTAGGCTTGAACATGCTCAACACCCTACCTCTAAACCAACTGAGCCAACAAGTCTCACATGATGTCTTCCACATGGTTTGGGCGCATAATACATTTTATTATTCACTTAATAAAAATATAATGATCATCACTAGAGGCATGGAGAGATGAAGGTGACCAGTCAAGCATTGAACCTGCAACTCTGAGGTGGAACATGCTCTACAGTCAGTATATTAAGCGCCTGAGCCATCAAATTAGACGATGAGGAAGGGTATAAAATGGTCTTTCATTAACTCAGTCACATAGCAGCTAATGATTCCATCCATCTGCTTCCAAGTACATAAAGAGGAGAGTGGTTAACACCAGACACACTATGTCTGGTTCCTATTTGTCTTCCCTTCTGAGATAAACTCCACATCTAAGATTCTACTGTTTATGGGAGAGTGATTTTTTGCCGCTGTGGATTATAGGACTTTTAGTCCTTCTGCGGATTATACCTAGAGCCGGTCCTGAGGCTCTAGACCACGTGAGTCTAATACCATTGGGGGTCACGGCTACAGATACATCCGTTACTGTCTTTTATACTACACCATTGTTTTTCTTTTGTTTTTTTTCTTTTGCATATATCCTGTCTATGAGTTTGTCTGCTATTTAGGATAAGTATCATCATTTTTATTGTTTCTCACTTTCACCGTTACCCATTTTAACTTTGCGCAACACTTCACCACTTTACTATTGTATATACGGTGTTGTTTTTGGGGAAGTCACAATAGTGTTTGCTGCATTTATCCACATTTTTTATTGTTAAGCGCCTATCACATTTTTTGCACTATTGATGGTTTTAGAACATAACGAATGTTATTAAAAAAAATAATAATTAGCATGATTTTACCATCTTAGGGGGCAGGAAGGATGATATAAAACAAACCAAGAATTAAACCATCCACCCTGAGGGCCGAACATGCTCTACACCCAATGTCTCGACCAATAGAGCCATCAGACCAGACACTCAGAAGAACGAGGAGTGAACATGCTCTACACCCAATGTCTCGACCAACAGAGCCATCAGACCAGACACTCAGAAGAACGAGGAGTGAACATGCTCTACACCCAATGTCTCAACCAACAGAGCCATCAGACCAGACACTCAGAAGAACGAGGAGTGAACATGCTCTACACCCAATGTCTCAACCAACAGAGCCATCAGACCAGACACTCAGAAGAACGAGGAGTGAACATGCTCTACACCCAATGTCTCAACCAACAGAGCCATCAGACCAGACACTCAGAAGAACGAGAAGTGAACATGCTCTACACCCAATGTCTCAACCAACAGAGCCATCAGACCAGTAACTCAGAAGAACGAGGAGTGAACATGCTCTACACCCAATGTCTCAACCAACAGAGCCATCAAACCAGACACTCAGAAGAACGAGGAGTGAACATGCTCTACACCCAATGTCTCGACCAACAGAGCCATCAGACCAGACACTCAGAAGAACGAGGAGTGAACATACTCTACACCCAATGTCTCAGCCAACAGGCCATCACACCTCACATGCTAAAGAAAGGTGGTTTTATTAACCTAGAGTCACATAGCAGCTAATGCTCATACAATAGTAGACAGAAGCCCATTTACACCTTACAGGGATTGCTCGGTTCGTTGCATGGTCAACCTTCGGGGTTGCAGCTTTGGTGCCCAGTGTATAAAGGGGAGAGTGGGTAACACCACAAATGCCCTCTGAATGGATCATTTTAAAGAATAATAAATGTTATTATTCACTTAATAAATGTTATAATTGTAGTCCTTTTGCCAGTGTTGGAGCCATGAAAAGATGAGAGAAACCAAATGAGAACCAAACCTGAGACTTGGAACATGTTCTGCAGTAAGCTTATTGACCTACTGAACCATCACAAGCACGTACCTGGTGCTTGAATAAAGTGGATTTATACATATAATTATGTGCTAAAAGTCCGTTTTATGGCCACTCATAGCATGTGAGGTGCAATGGCTCAGTTGCATGATTCTTCATCCAACTCTTCTCCTGCCAAAGGGTCAACTTGCAGACATGGTGATTTCAGACACAGCTGTTGAATCCATGTTTTTAGAGTATAATGAATGTTATTAATCTACTTAATAAATATAATATCCTCTTTTTACCAGCCTTGGAGCCATGACAGAGTGAGAGAAACCAACCAAGATTCCTACCTTTAGCTTGAACATGCTCTACAGAAAGTGTACTAACTAACTGAGCCATTGCACCTTACACTCCTAGGAATGGTATCAAAATGGCCATTTATTAACTAAGAGTCACACAGCAGCTAATGCACATAGAATAGTAGACACAAGACCATTCTGAATCACCACTGATACAAAACATACATTCACCTGTTGTCTGGTTGTGCAGTGTGGATGATGAGGCATGTGCAAAGGTAAATCCTCGTGTGCTGTGCGGTTGATGGGGCACATCCTGGGGTAGGTCCTCGTGTGCTGTGCGGGTGATGGGGCATGAGCTCTGGTGCAGGGGTATGTCCTCTAAGTGGAATGTGGGTGAGAGGCATTTCATAGGGTGCAGGGGGTAAGTCCTGGGTGTGCAATGCAGGTGATGGGGCACATCCTGGGGTAGGTCCTTGTGTGCTGTGCGGGTGATGGGGCACATCCTGGGGTAGGTCCTTGTGCGCTAATCTATGGATTCGCTAGCAATTCTGCTAAGAAAACCTATATTCGATGTGCCAGCGGTTGTCTCCTGCTTATGACATCACTTGATATGCAAATTAACAATTTGGTCAAGGGAACAGGAAATGTGTAATTTGCACATCAATCCACAAGGGGATATCATGAACAGAAGACACCACAGACACAAAACAAAATGGCCTCCTAATCCATGCATTGCCTTGCTTACACAGTGCATGGATCATATTGTGATTATCCTACTCTCACAACATAAAACAATGTTTAGATGATGGAAAAATGTCTTTTAAATGCCATCACCAGTGGCCCAGACATATTAAACACGTCTTCCGGTGATTTTATGGATGTGTTTGCTTTTCTGCTGACACAATGTATGGATCGTTTTTATATTCGACATTCCAACAATAAATATTATTTAGGTGACATTTAAATCAAGTTAGGTAGCAAGCATCTTACAACTCTATTCATGAAAGAGGGAACTGCAGAGAATCCCGAAGGGAATGTCAAACCTGGGGCCAAAGTAGCTGATTTGGGAAAAAACGTATAGTTATGTTTATATATATATATATATATGTGCATTCCAGTGATCCCAAAGGGCTTACGAGGGGCTTACTGGTTTAAAGGACCACGTATTACTGTAAATTATAGATTCCCGCTTTTTAGGAGATGTTTTGCAAACAGAATCACCGTCACACACAGACCTGAACTCACAAGTCCCGCCCAGTGTGAGCGACCACACAGACTCTCGACCTCTCTATCTCCGCCCCCCTCGGCATCCCGATTCACTGGGGGCTGAAGTGGGGATGGATATAAGTGTAATGCTTACGAATGAGTCCCAAACAGTCCAACACTGCTACAAAACCATAGTTGCCAACACTCCTGGATTTTCTAGGAATGTCCTGGGGTTTGTTTTTTTGAGTGGTCCTGTCCTGTCAAATTCGAGTCTCGACCTGACTTGAATGCTGCCTGCGCACAAGGCAACATTTCTCTTAAACTGTATATGTCTACAAGATATACGTTGTGGAAAGAATTGAGATCTAAACACCCTGTACTTTTACCAGAGACACTAGAGCTGGAAAAATCAGGGAAAAGCAACGATGTATGATGTCCCCCTTTTGGATTTTTACACATTCACACACATTCACACACATTCACACACATTCACAGTCAACATAGTCTCTAACATGGAGACAGGGCTCTATTCAGTGATTTGAGTTCTCACTTGCCCTCTGACTTGGTTCCCTAGAGTTGCGGGGCACACTAATTTGAGCAGATTAATCGGCGAAAGCCTGCAAAGTGAGGAGTTATAAATGCATTTGATATGTATATATCTGTTTTTATTTTGTGCGGCTCAGAGATGTCCTTTCATACCTCTCCAATAAAAAAAAAAAACAGAAGCAGTGCCTAAAGTCTTAAATATGAAAGAACGCACACCAGAGAACGTAGTAGCATGTCGAAGCTTTCTGTACAATGTTTCAGAGATGACACTACTCTTCCATGTCTATTATAATGGGACCTCCGGTGAGGAGGTGATTTGCCACGTGGGTGGTCCCTTCCGTCAGTTCCGCTTCTCTGCGCATACGCCGGCGACATCCTTGGGCGCATCGAGAGCGCTCGTCAGTTGCTCCGCAGACCAGTACTTGGCAATGTAGAAAGACTTCCTGTGTGGGAGAAAGAAACAGAGAGCAGCACTATAAAAACACATGTAAAATGTAATTATGAAACACAGAGAGGTTAACTTGAGTCTGTAATGGGTTTCTCATAATACACAACTTTTCTCCTGCTGGAACAACTTACCTATGGATCTTCAGCATGTTGCGTGCTCCTTCTTCTACTGCAGTGCTGACATCTTGCTTAACTACTCTGAGGCCTTGGCTCTCCCCTCTCTTCTCACTCTCCACCGGTTCACTCCTACATCACTTTCATTCACACATACTTTCATTTCCTCCAACCCAGCTTACATGATTGACACACAGCTACTCCAATAGCATACCTCCAAAGTGTCCACTATATTCATTGCTTTACCAGACGTTCCATTTCCGTACATCGCGCTATATTCATTGCTTTACCAGACGTTCCATTTCCTTACATCCCGCAATATTCATTGCTTTACCAGACGTTCCATTTCCTTACATCCCGCTATATTCATTGCTTTACCACACGTTCCGTTTCCTTACATCCCGCTATATTCATTGGTTTACCAGACGTTCCATTTCCTTACATCCCGCTATATTCATTGCTTTACCAGACGTTCCATTTCCTTACATCCCGCTATATTCATTGCTTTACCAGAAGTTCCATTTCCTTACATCCCGCTATATTCATTGCTTTACCAGACGTTCCATTTCCTTACATCCCACTATATTCATTGCTTTACCACACGTTCCGTTTCCTTACATCCCGCTATATTCATTGCTTTACCACACGTTCCGTTTCCTTACATCCCGCTATATTCATTGCTTTACCAGACGTTCCATTTCCTTACATCCCGCTATATTCATTGCTTTACCAGACGTTCCATTTCCTTACATCCCGCTATATTCATTGCTTTACCACACGTTCCATTTCCTTACATCCCGCTATATTCATTGCTTTACCACACGTTCCGTTTCCTTACATCCCGCTATATTCATTGCTTTACCACACGTTCCGTTTCCTTACATCCCGCTATATTCATTGCTTTACCACACGTTCCGTTTCCTTACATCCCGCTATATTCATTGCTTTACCAGACGTTCCATTTCCTTACATCCCGCTATATTCATTGCTTTACCACACGTTCCATTTCCTTACATCCCGCTATATTCATTGCTTTACCACACGTTCCATTTCCTTACATCCCGCTATATTCATTGCTTTACCAGACGTTCCATTTCCTTACATCCCGCTATATTCATTGCTTTACCAGACGTTCCATTTCCTTACATCCCGCTATATTCATTGCTTTACCAGACGTTCCGTTTCCTTACATCCCGCTATATTCATTGCTTTACCACACGTTCCGTTTCCTTACAACCCGCTATATTCATTGCTTTACCACACGTTCCATTTCCTTACATCCCGCTATATTCATTGCTTTACCAGACGTTCCATTTCCTTACATCCCGCTATATTCATTGCTTTACCAGACATTCCATTTCCTTACATCCCGCTATATTCATTGCTTTACCAGACGTTCCGTTTCCTTACATCCCGCTATATTCATTGCTTTACCAGACGTTCCGTTTCCTTACATCCCGCTATATTCATTGCTTTACCAGACGTTCCATTTCCTTACATCCCGCTATATTCATTGCTTTACCAGACGTTCCATTTCCATACATCCCGCTATATTCATTGCTTTACCAGACGTTCCGTTTCCTTACATCACGCTATATTCATTGCTTTACCAGACGTTCCGTTTCCTTACATCCCGCTATATTCATTGCTTTACCAGACGTTCCGTTTCCTTACATCCCGCTATATTCATTGCTTTACCACACGTTCCATTTCCTTACATCCCGCTATATTCATTGCTTTACCACACGTTCCATTTCCTTACATCCCGCTATATTCATTGCTTTACCAGACCTTCCGTTTCCTTACATCCCGCTATATTCCTTGCTTTACCAGACGTTCCATTTCCTTACATCCCGCTATATTCATTGCTTTACCAGACGTTCCATTTCCTTACATCCCGCTATATTCATTGCTTTACCAGACGTTCCATTTCCTTACATCGCGCTATATTCATTGCTTTACCAGACGTTCCGTTTCCTTACATCCCGCTATATTCATTGCTTTACCAGACGTTCCATTTCCTTACATCCCGCTATAATCATGACTTTACCACACGTTCCATTTCCTTACATCCCGCTATATTCATTGCTTTACCAGACGTTCCGTTTCCTTACATCCCGCTATATTCATTGCTTTACCAGACGTTCCATTTCCTTACATCCCGCTATATTCATTGCTTTACCACACGTTCCATTTCCTTACATCCCGCTATATTCATTGCTTTACCACACGTTCCATTTCCTTACATCCCGCTATATTCATTGCTTTACCAGACGTTCCATTTCCTTACATCCCGCTATATTCATTGCTTTACCAGACGTTCCGTTTCCTTACATCCCGCTATATTCATTGCTTTACCAGACGTTCCGTTTCCTTACATCCCGCTATATTCATTGCTTTACCAGACGTTCCATTTCCTTACATCCCGCTATATTCATTGCTTTACCACACGTTCCATTTCCATACATCCCGCTATATTCATTGCTTTACCAGACGTTCCGTTTCCTTACATCCCGCTATATTCATTGCTTTACCAGATGTTCCGTTTCCTTACATCCCGCTATATTCATTGCTTTACCAGACGTTCCATTTCCTTACATCCCGCTATATTCATTGCTTTACCACACGTTCCATTTCCTTACATCCCGCTATATTCATTGCTTTACCACACGTTCCATTTCCTTACATCCCGCTATATTCATTGCTTTACCACACGTTCCATTTCCTTACATCCCGCTATATTCATTGCTTTACCACACGTTCCATTTCCTTACATCCCGCTATATTCATTGCTTTACCAGACCTTCCGTTTCCTTACATCCCGCTATATTCATTGCTTTACCAGACGTTCCATTTCCTTACATCCCGCTATATTCATTGCTTTACCAGACGTTCCATTTCCTTACATCCCGCTATATTCATTGCTTTACCAGACGTTCCATTTCCTTACATCGCGCTATATTCATTGCTTTACCAGACGTTCCATTTCCTTACATCCCGCTATATTCATTGCTTTACCAGACGTTCCATTTCCTTACATCCCGCTATAATCATGACTTTACCACACGTTCCATTTCCTTACATCCCGCTATATTCATTGCTTTACCAGACATTCCGTTTCCTTACATCCCGCTATATTCATTGCTTTACCAGACGTTCCGTTTCCTTACATCCCGCTATATTCATTGCTTTACCACACGTTCCATTTCCTTACATCCCGCTATATTCATTGCTTTACCACACGTTCCATTTCCTTACATCCCGCTATATTCATTGCTTTACCAGACGTTCCGTTTCCTTACATCCCGCTATATTCATTGCTTTACCACACGTTCCATTTCCTTACATCCCGCTATATTCATTGCTTTACCAGACGTTCCGTTTCCTTACATCCCGCTATATTCATTGCTTTACCAGACGTTCCATTTCCTTACATCCTGCTATATTCATTGCTTTACCAGACGTTCCGTTTCCTTACATCCCGCTATATTCATTGCTTTACCACACGTTCCGTTTCCTTACATCCGGCTATATTCATTGCTTTACCAGACGTTCCGTTTCCTTACATCCCGCTATATTCATTGCTTTACCACACGTTCCGTTTCCTTACATCCCGCTATATTCATTGCTTTACCACACGTTCCGTTTCCTTACATCCCACTATATTCATTGCTTTACCAGACGTTCCGTTTCCTTACATCCCGCTATATTCATTGCTTTACCACACGTTCCGTTTCCTTACATCCCGCTATATTCATTGCTTTACCACACGTTCCGTTTCCTTACATCCCGCTATATTCATTGCTTTACCACACGTTCCGTTTCCTTACATCCCGCTATATTCATTGCTTTACCACACGTTCCGTTTCCTTACATCCCGCTATATTCATTGCTTTACCACACGTTCCGTTTCCTTACATCCCGCTATATTCATTGCTTTACCACACGTTCCGTTTCCTTACATCCCGCTATATTCATTGCTTTACCAGACGTTCCGTTTCCTTACATCCCGCTATATTCATTGCTTTACCACACGTTCCATTTCCTTACATCCCGCTATATTCATTGCTTTACCACACGTTCCGTTTCCTTACATCCCGCTATATTCATTGCTTTACCACACGTTCCGTTTCCTTACATCCCGCTATATTCATTGCTTTACCAGACGTTCCGTTTCCTTACATCCCGCTATATTCATTGCTTTACCAGACGTTCCGTTTCCTTACATCCCACTATATTCATTGCTTTACCTTGTTATCTTTTCCCACAAACTTGAACACGGGGACCTGGAAGTGCTTTGCCAGGTGATCTTTAGAGATGAATTGTTTCACAGTTTCATCTGAGACACATCTGTAAACAAACAAGAAAGAAGTCAGACTTGTTGTGTGGTGCACCGGAGGGACAATCTATTGATTTGTCTGGTCCCGTAGGAGTAGCTTGGTGCTGTGGCTAGTACCCTGGGGGTAGTCTGGTTCTGTGGCAGGTACAGTGGAGGCAGTTTGGTGCTTTGGCTGGGGGCAGTGTGGTGTTGTGACTGGTAGAGTGGGGCAGTGTGGTGCTGTGACTGGTAGAGAGGGGGCAGTGTGGTGCTGTGACTGGTAGAGTGCGGCAGTGAGGTGCTGTGACTGGTAGAGTGGGGCAGTGAGGTGCTGTGACTGGTAGAGTGGGGCAGTGTGGTGCTGTGACTGGTAGAGAGGGGGCAGTGTGGTGTTGTGACTGGTAGAGTGGGGCAGTGTGGTGCTGTGACTGGTAGAGTGGGGCAGTGAGGTGCTGTGACTGGTAGAGAGGGGGCAGTGTGGTGCTGTGACTGGTAGAGAGGGGGCAGTGTGGTGCTGTGACTGGTAGAGTGGAGTAGTGTGGTGCTGTGACTGGTAGTGTAATGCAGTGTTGTGCTGTGACTGGTACTGTGGGGTAGTGTGGTGCAAGTACTGTGTGACAGCTAGTTCTGTGGTGGCAATTTGATACTGTGGCAAGTACTGTGGGGTTAATCTCATGCTGTGGCTTGAACTGAAGGGCAGTCTAGTGCTTTGAAAAGTAATATAGGGACAATTTTGTGTGTGGAGGTTACTCTGGGGGCAAGAAAATCCTGTGGAAAATACTGTGGGGCAGTATAGTGGTACGGGGACAGCAGAAGAAAGCAGAGACTGCAAAATCCCTGAATGGAAGAAGTAAAACTTCTAGGTCCCTTCTGTAAGTTACACTGAAGCGGCCCACAGAGCCAACCATCTACAGAATGAGATCTGGCCATAACAATATCTGGGATTTCTAGTGGTCACCACACTGTGTGTGTGCAGCATGCATGAGACAGACGTGTTACTGCAGTGCTTCCAACAGTTATAGTTTGCCAGACAGAGACATGGAACAGCGGTGCTTCTAGCATTACTAGTTTGTCAGACACAGACATGATACAGCGGTGCTTCTAGCATTAATAGTTTGTCAGACACAGACATGGTACAGCGGTGCTTCTAGCATTAATAGTTTTCCAGACACAGACATGGTACAGCGGTGCTTCTAGCATTAATAGTTTGTCAGACAGAGACATGGTACAGCGGTGCTTCTAGCATTAATAGTTTGTCAGACAGAGACATGGTACAGCGGTGCTTCTAGCATTAATAGTTTGTCAGACACAGACATGGTACAGCGGTGCTTCTAGCATTAATAGTTTGCCAGACACAAACATGGTACAGCAGTGCTTCTAGCATTAATAGTTTGCCAGACACAGACATGGTACAGCGGTGCTACTAGCATTACTAGTTTGCCAGACACAGACATGGTACAGCGGTGCTTCTAGCATTAATAGTTTGCCAGACACAGACATGGTACAGCGGTGCTTCTAGTATTAATAGTTTGCCAGACACAGACATGGTACAGCGGTGCTTCTAGCATTAATAGTTTGCCAGACACAGACATGGTACAGCGGTGCTTCTAGTATTAATAGTTTGCCAGACACAGACATGGTACAGCGGTGCTTCTAGTATTAATAGTTTGCCAGACACAGACATGGTACAGCGGTGCTTCTAGCATTAATAGTTTGCCAGACAGAGACATGGTACAGCGGTGCTTCTAGCATTAATAGTTTGCCAGACACAGACATGGTACAGCGGTGCTTCTAGCATTAATAGTTTGCCAGACACAGACATGGTACAGCGGTGCTTCTAGTATTAATAGTTTGCCAGACACAGACATGGTACAGCGGTGCTTCTAGTATTAATAGTTTGCCAGACACAGACATGGTACAGCGGTGCTTCTAGCATTAATAGTTTGCCAGACACAGACATGGTACAGCAGTGCTTCTAGCATTAATAGTTTGCCAGACACAGACATGGTACAGCGGTGCTACTAGCATTAATAGTTTGCCAGACAGAGACATGATACAGCAGTGCTTCTAGCATTAATAGTTTGTCAGACACAGACATGGTACAGCGGTGCTACTAGCATTACTAGTTTGCCAGACACAGACATGGTACAGCAGTGCTTCTAGCATTACTAGTTTGCCAGACACAGACATGGTACAGCAGTGCTTCTAGCATTAATAGTTTGCCAGACACAGACATGGTCCAGCGGTGCTTCTAGCATTAATAGTTTGCCAGACACAGACATGGTACAGCAGTGCTTCTAGCATTAATAGTTTGCCAGACACAGACATGGTCCAGCGGTGCTTCTAGCATTAATAGTTTGCCAGACAGAGACATGATACAGCAGTGCTTCTAGCATTGAGAGACTAAGACAAGAAATAATTAAAGATTGAGGGGAGAGTAGAAGGCAGGAATTGGTTGGCAAGAAAAGTACTCAAACTGGTTTAAATCCATACTACACTTTAAACGTTGTTCCCACCACACAAAATAAAAGTGTATTAATAAATAAAACACTTGCCCATCCTGGATTAAATAATACTTCAGAATCTCATCATTTTTAGAAGTCGGCGTGGCAAAGCAGCTCTCCACCAGGGTCTCCAGTCCGTTCACGCGCATTGACGGTTCTATTCCAAAGTAGAGGGAGTCTCTGAGTTTGAGGACGGGAAGATTCTCTCTGTATGGCTCTCCAAAATTGTTATCCTTGAATATCTCCAGTGTGAAAGGGAAGGAGCCCCGGTTGCGACCCATGATTTCTAGGGGAGAATTCTTGAGGTTGGGCACGTAGCCTTCAGAGATTGTGTAAAGTCGCGGGAACTCGCATGTTATTGGTATGAGAAGTTTGCTGGTGCGAATAATTATGTCGCCGTTGCTGCCAGGAGTCTGCTTCGGCATTCCCGTCACAAGATTTGTAGCCATGATCTTATCTGCTATCACCTAGAAAGAATAATAAAAAGTCCAAAATCAGGTGAAAAAGTCCACCTTTGTATGGATCATCTGGTCATCTTCAGGACAACATTCACCTGTACATACAGTGGTGTATCTTGTTTCGGTGCTGCCCAAGGCAAACTAAATTTGAGCACCCCCCCATGTTGCATACCCAGGACATGCCCCATCTCCCATGTTACATGCCACCATCATCCCCAGTACATGCTCCATCACCCACATTGCATACACATTAAATGCCACATCCCCACATTAGATTACTACTTCTGACAAATGAGTGGGCTCCAGACATCTGGTATCTGTAACCCTGTCCAATTTAGGGCTCACTCCCACCCCCTTCATCCCAGGACACCATGAAATTGACAACTACGGAATATAGGTTGTAAGAACACGCTATAATAATGTTTCCCTTGTTAGGTTATAGTTTCGGTGTCTTGAGAAAGCAAGAAATACATATGTGTACGTAGGATTGTGTGATTTGTATTTGTTTTGTAAGTACCTACATTAATGGTGGTCCCACAGGTCTTCAGGTTGAAGTTCACATTGACATGGGTTCCATTGGACACTCCCTTACAAGACATATTGGAGAGAGAAAGCTCAAGCCCGCCAACCAAATCTTTAGGGACAGCGACCTCTATGGAGTTGGGTTTGCACAGGACAGGAACTGCAAGACACATGTAGTAAAGGTCAGGGGTAGAACGAAGCGTCCTTGGCAAGGTCAGTGAAGGTCATTAGAACATCATTACATTGTGCGTCACAAAGTCCAGTACATGTCCACCATGAGTAATGGTTCTAGCCCTGGTAAAGGTTATGGAGAAGATGAACCAAAAGGGAATAAAATGCTTATAAAATACTAATGCTCAAATGTTTGGGGTCACTTACAAATTTCCTTGGTCTCCACTAAAATGTACATCAAATGAGTTGCCAAATGAATAGGGAATACAGTCAAGATGTTGACAAGGCTGGAAATAATGATTTTATATTTAAATAATAATTGTGTCCTTCAAATTTTTCGTAGAAGAAGCCTCCATTTGCTGCAATTACAGCCTTATAGACCTTTGGACAATCTAGGTGCCATAATCTGAGCCGATTTCGCTCCTAAAGCACCTCCCACAAATTGGGCGTGATGGACAATTCTTACATACCAAGCGGTCAAGCTGCTCCCACAAAAGCTCAATAGGTTTGAGATCCGGCTATTGCGCTAGCCTCTCCATTATAGACAGAATACCCGCTGATGGCTTCTTCCCTAAACAGTCCTAGCATAGTTTGGATCTGTGATTTGGATCATTGTCTTGTGGTAGGAGGAAATTGGCTCCAATCAAGCGCTATCAATAGGGTATTGCATGGCAAACTGGAGTGATAGCCTTTCTTCTTCAACATCCATTTTCCCCTATACAAATCTCCCATTTTACCACAACCAAACCAACTCCAGACCATCACATTACCTCCACCATTCTTTATAGAGGGATCAAACACTCCTCCAGCATCTTCATGAATGTTCTTCTTTGTGATCCAAACACCTCAAACTTATTTGTATTCCTATAACATTTTTTTTTCCAATCTTCCTTCGTCTAGTATCTGTGTTGTTTTGCCAGTCTAAATCTTTTCTTTTTATTGGCCAGTCTGAGATATGGCTTTTTCTTTGCAGCTCTGCCTAGAAGGCCATCACACCAGAGTCGCCTCTTCACTGTTGACACTGAGACCAGTGTTTTGCAGACACTATTTAATGAAGCTGAAATCTGAGGACCTTTGAGGTGTCCGTTTGTAAAACTAGACACTCTACAGTACTTGTTCTCTTGCTCAGTTGTGCATGGGGGCCTCCCACATCTACTTGTATTCTGGTTAGGGCATGTTTGCACTGGTCTGTGAAGGGAGTAGTACACAGCGTTGTACGAGATCTTCAGACTCTAGCTAATCTCGCATTGGAATAGCCTTCAATTACCAGAACAAGAATAGACTGAGTTTCAGGTAAAGATTTTTGGTTTCTGGCAACTCTGATCTTGTAATCAAGCCCACAAATGTTGATGCTCCAGATACTCAACTAGTTTTATTAGTTCTTTAATCAGCACAATAGCTGTGCTAACATATTTGCAAAGTGGGGAAAGAGATGGCAAGGGAGGAGGATTAAAAGTAATAAAGTGGGGAAAGAGATGGCGGGGAGGAGGAGTAAAAGAAATAACATGGGGAAAGTGATGGCGGGGAGGAGGAGTAAAATAAATAAAGTGGGGAAAGCGATGGCGGGGAGGAGGAGTAAAATAAATAAAGTGGGGAAAGTGATGGCGGGGAGGAGGAGTAAAAGAAATAACATGGGGAAAGTGATGGCGGGGGAGAAGGAGTAAAATAAATAAAGTGGGGAAAGTGATGGCGGGGAGGAGGAGTAAAATAAATAACATGGGGAAAGTGATGGCGGGGGAGGAGGAGTAATAGAAATAAAGTGAGGAAAGAGGGTGAGGAGGAGTAATAGAAATAAAGTGGGGAAAGAGATGGCGGGGGAGGAGGAGTAATAGAAATAACATGGGGAAAGAGATGGCGGGGAGGAGGAGTAAAAGTAATAATATGGGGAAAGAGATGGCGGGGGAGGAGGAGTAAAAGTAATAACATGGGGAAAGTGATGGCGGGGGAGGAGGAGTAAAAGTAATAATATGGGGAAAGAGATGTCGGGGAGGAGGAGTAAAAGTAATAATATGGGGAAAGTGATGTGGGGGAGGAGGAGTAAAAGAAATAACATGGGGAAAGCAATGGCGGGGAGGAGGAGTAAAAGAAATAACATGGGGAAAGTGATGGCGGGGAGGAGGAGTAAAAGAAATAACATGGGGAAAGTGATGGCGGGGAGGCGGAGTAAAAGTAATAATATGGGGAAAGTGATGGCGGGGGAGGAGGAGTAATAGAAATAAAGTGAGGAAAGAGGGGGAGGAGGAGTAATAGAAATAAAGTGGGGAAAGAGATGGCGGGGGAGGAGGAGTAAAAGTAATAATATGGGGAAAGTGATGGCGGGGAGGAGGAGTAAAAGTAATAATATGGGGAAAGTGATGGCGGGGAGGAGGAGTAAAAGTAATAATATGGGGAAAGTGATGGCGGGGAGGAGGAGTAAAAGAAAGTAGGGAAATAAAAGGCAGGAAGGAGAAAGAACCAATAGGAGGGAAAGAGATAACAGGATTGAGTGAAATGGTTTTTGTGGATACCAATGTCATTAAAAAAGAACTTTATATTTTTGCTGAACGTATGAACTGTGGACATGTTAATGTCTGATAATTCTGTTTATTATCATTAAAACGTGTAATGTTGATATACCATGATATACCAAACCTGTATTGTGAGATTAGCATGGTCATACCTTGACAGGTGTGGTTATCTTCAGACAGGATCAGCCCCCGGGGGCATTGGCACAGATAAGAATCACCGGATGACTCACAAGTATGGCTGCAGCCTCCATTGTTGTTATGGCAACCTTCAATATCTGAAACGTTATCAATGCACACTTTCTCAGTTAGTCCAATGTAGACAGAGGCACTGGCCTTAGGTGCACACAATTCAAACAAAGCGTGATTGCATGCATGTCTGAATTACAGGGGGCAACATAACT
The DNA here is from genome assembly GCA_036172795.1 of Pelodytes ibericus. Lineage (NCBI taxonomy): Eukaryota > Metazoa > Chordata > Amphibia > Anura > Pelodytidae > Pelodytes > Pelodytes ibericus. The sequence continues at coordinate 2,970,452 of CM069867.1, forward strand.
AGATTGATGCCCTGTCTTGGGGTGAGCACTGCATGCACATGCATCTATATTTGTTCCATAATTATATTCCTGCTATTTATAGGAGCTATCCTTTTTCCACCACTACAAATACACTTCTCTAACCATGAAAATGTAATTATTGTAATTTAATGGTCAGCTACATAAATACTGCTGTAAACTATTCTATACCAATGTCCATTTCTGACTCAAGATTCTAAACAACATGTCGGTCCTGTAAAAGAGCTAGACGGAGCAAAGACGGCTCCGTAAGGAACTTTATACGTGTTCTTTCATGGAAAGGGTTCTGGTTAAATGTATACACTTTATGCTGTTTTTCAATTAAAAATAATGTATTTTTTGCCCCCACTTGACTTGTAACTCGAGGTTTTACCTTAAAACAGAGTGCTCCCAGTTGGCCTACCCATGCCGAGACTTTATACCTGCACAAGACTTTCCGTCTCTGCCCAGGACTCTTCCTTTTCCGCACTCGCAGCGATGGGAATTCTTCAGATTTATACAGATCTCGCCGCAGCCACCATTATCCTGTTCACATTCGTTTTCATCTGAAAAAAACATATAGGGAGGGAATTTAATCAGCTCTCCCCATATCCGTTCGTTCAGGTCGGATCAACTGTTTTTTTTTTGTTGCTGTAACAAAGATCTAAAAGATGGAACGATCCTTCCAGAGCAGAGCTTCGCGGGACATATAGCCGATATCCCTTACACGGAACCATTGTTTCAGAAAGTGTAATTGAGAAGGTAACAAAGTAGCCTGGAGGAGGGGGATATTTTTTGGGTTTGGAAAGGACCTTTAAATTTGCTTGGAAAGATTTCATCGAAAAGATCAGTTTTGGGTCATCTTTCACACAATTTAGCTTCTCTTTTATTGGTTTTCAGTCATATCCCCTGTCGTCTTTCAGTCGTAATGGCAAATAAATGGCCCAGTAATGGCCGCTGACAGATGATTTTTCTATATGAAGTCGGAGGAAGCTTTTTCTGAAGTAGGAATATTCCTGGCCCCTGGCATGCATTGTAATTCAGCTCCTAGCAAGGCGAGTCTGATTATCCATTCAGTTTCCTCCAATACATCATAATCCACAATAGATGGGATCTTAAGGACTCTTGTTCAAGCTTGCAATGCGACATATCCAAAATGTCCTGGGTCTAAGCCACAGACGATAGGACATACTCTCCCAAATCCTGTACACTGGATTAGATACCCATACCTACCAAGTGTCCCTCTTTCCCCCTCCATTGTCTCTCTTTTTCTGGGAGCTCAGATTTTTAAATCTATATGAGTGTATCACAGCGCTCCAGAAGAAAGAACTGCGGTAAATGTGTTTTTAAATTAATTTGTGTAAATAAAATACTTAATTTTTGTTCTAAATGACATATCAAATTACATATATAGATACCACATAGCCATAAAATAACTAAAAATGTTCCAGCAATGCTCTGTCTACAGACACAGATCGTTATTCGGGTTAGGGGTTAGTTTTAGGGTTGGGAGCTAGGTAAGGGTTAGTATTATGAGTCACTAGGGTTAGTTTTAGGGCTAGTTTTAGAGTTAGGAGTTAATTTTGGGGTTGATTTTGAAGGAGTTTTTAATCCACAGATAACCTCCAAGTGCACGTTTCGCCTCTGAAAGATGTATAATGCAGCACAATTCTGGGCACCAGTCCTTAAAAAGGATATTATGGAACTAGAAAAAGTGCAAATGAGCCCCCTAAAAAATTAATAAGGGGATAGGGCAATCTTGGTTACGAAGAGAGACTTAAAAGGTTGAATTTATATATAAGCTAGAAGAAAGGCGTCTCAGAGGGGATATGATAACATTATTTAAATTTGTGAAGGGCCAAAATAAAGAGCTCTCCAGTGACCTGTTCATTAACAGAAATGTACAAGGAACAAGAGGTCACCCCCTGAGACTGGAAGAGCAAAGATTTCATAGACAGCAAAGGAAGGGATTCTTTACGGTAAGGACAATAAAGTTATGGAACTCACTGCCAAGAGAGGTAGTGCTATCAACCACAATAGATGCATTTAAACATGGAAAAGCAGAACATACAGGGCCATTAATAATAGAATAAGCATTAATAATAGAGCTTATTGATCCAAGGAGAAATCTGATTGCCTCTTGGAGTCAAGAAGGAATTTTTCCCCCAGGAGGCAAAATTCGAAATAGCTTCCTTAGGGCTTTTTACCTTCTTTTGCATCAAAAGCTGTAATGATAGGTAGATGGGTTGAACTTGATGGACTTGTGTCTTTTTTCAACCTAAATTACTATGTTACTATCATATTATACAATTGAGTCCCATTGAGTGTGGGACCAGCTTAACAAATGATGAGACACCTGCCACACCTCAATACACACAACGTGAACAGTGCGCTTCCCAAAAAACACTACACACTCGTATTTACCCTATACGTGGAGGCAATCCTCTCCGTAGTATGCAAAGGGAAAAAGATAAAAAACTCTTATAGTGTAGTATGTTAAAAATTATAAAGTGATATAAGTGCGTAAACAAAGACACACTCACATTTTACTGAGCAGTATCCTGCTCAGTCTATAGGGTGTTCGGGAGCCCCTCGTGGGGTCTTGGATAAAATAAGATTCCGAGGTAGCTCCAAATTCAAGTAGATGTGATGGAACAGGGGAGGAAGGAGATGTATTATAAAAACAGGCAGCATCCAGCTTATAAAGTGCAGAGAGTCCCAGTTTTTAAAGTGCAAAGTGTTCTTGTAAGTTGCTCCTTCTCCATACACGACGCGTTTCTCCTTTAAAATAGGCTTTTTCACTTGAAAAAGCCTATTTTAAAGGAGAAACGCGTCGTGTATGGAGAAGGAGCAACTTACAAGAACACTTTGCACTTTAAAAACTGGGACTCTCTGCACTTTATAAGCTGGATGCTGCCTGTTTTTATAATACATCTCCTTCCTCCCCTGTTCCATCACATCTACTTGAATTTGGAGCTACCTCGGAATCTTATTTTATCCAAGACCCCACGAGGGGCTCCCGAACACCCTATAGACTGAGCAGGATACTGCTCAGTAAAATGTGAGTGTGTCTTTGTTTACGCACTTATATCACTTTATAATTTTTAACATACTACACTATAAGAGTTTTTTATCTTTTTCCCTTTGCATACTACGGAGAGGATTGCCTCCACGTATAGGGTAAATACGAGTGTGTAGTGTTTTTTGGGAAGCGCACTGTTCACGTTGTGTGTATTGTTTGTAAATTTTTACCAGGAGTGAAGCACTGGTTGTGTTTCGGTGCTGCTACTCGTCTCACATAAAAGGCGCAGTGTATTCTATTTCTAACGTCACCTGCCACACCTCAATGACAGACAACTCTGCATGACCTTTGGGGAAAGTCAGTGGTGGGGATGTGAAGTATTTTCCTACCAAGACAAGTTTGTCCGTCGGGACCAAGGACAGTGCCACCACTGCAGACGCATTCTCCAGTCTCCTGACACGTTTCTCGGCAGTCCATCAGGTCGCAGATATCGTAGAAATCTAACAACAGAAGCAGCCACGTCAGTAGGAACATATGGCTCACAGGCATAAGCCTTAACAGCATAACGTTCAGAGATGGGTGGCAGGGTAGGATTGCCCCCCCCCCCCCAAATGGGGCAAGAATAATCTAGGGACCCAGGATCCAACTTCATCATCCCACCCGTTATCATCAGAGACACAGGCATCAAGACAGATAAGGATGCACAGTCAAGACTACTGGACAGAAAGACAGAGATAGAGCGGTGGTTGGGCCCAAGTTTCCGCCGGTCTTTCCTTGCCCCTTCTTTACCGATCCAGAGGAGAGAGAAAGGCTGTGACAATATTGCCAAAGTATCATACATTTAGACGTGTTCAGCATAGTTTACAAACAATGTAGTCTAGGGTTTAGCTGTGGTGGTAACAACACCTTACCACCTCACGCGTTTCAAACTTAAAGATGCTTAACCATCGCAACTCACGCATTTTGCATTTAGAGGCACTTAATAATAGTATCTCATGCCTTCTGTGCCAAGAGGTGCTTAATAATAGGGCACTTATAATTAAATAATGCCTGAGGCTAGTCCATATCCAAATACTTTGTGCTATATGTCTTGAGCAGTGGAATAAATCTCACTTTTGTACAACTAATGGACGGGCTTCTGCCTTTTTTCGCATAGTTTGCGTTCAGAAGAGACCACAATAAACAATTTAAAAGAAGCTTCAAACGTACGCCCACAGTAGACATGAAAGCAGACGTTAGGCTTTGTTAGTCGATACACATAGTATCCTCCTGGGCAGGCCTTGATGTCTACAGTAGTGTTCCACTGGCAGCAGTTCTCGTTGAAGCTGGCGCAGGCTTGTCGTTCCACAACGCCGTCTGATTCACTTGGGTGACTGCCATTGAGCCAGATCGGTGAGTGGGTGCCACAGTGGTTTTCTGGAATGCAAAATGTTGGCATGGCATCTCCAGCCATGCCAGTGAAGCGGTACCACTCTCCATCCAGATGGTTATCACACATGGGCTTGTCTTGAGACTCATTGAACAAGTGATCCGTGTTTCTCCAGGGTTCATTGAGGCTTATGTAGGCAGAACACGGATCGAGAGCTAGAAACAAACAAAACAAAAAAGACAAAAACCTAATAAAAACCTAATACATCAAATATTTAAATTAAACCCTCCCCCGGAAAAAATAAAAGAAATCTTGTCTACATTTGTCCGGTTAGACATCTGTACTAACGTAGGTCTTCCTCCCAACTCAATATACATAATGGGGGTTATTTACAAAGGTATCACACATGCTTATAATGCTATATAACGGTGCTTTCACCATGTGCATCAATGTATAACACTATCTTCCCACAAACATCCGTTAAGGCTATGTGCACAGCATCTGCAATTCAACACTTCCAAGCTGCTAAAATTGGATTGTGTGTGTGTGTGTGTATATACATCCTACATACTGCCGGGCTGCACTTTACATGAATTGGATTGTGTGTGTGTGTATATACATCCTACATACTGCCGGGCTGCACTTTACATGAATTGGATTGTGTGTGTGTGTGTGTATATACATCCTACATACTGTCAGGCTGCACTTTACATGAATTGGATTGTGTGTGTGTGTATATACATCCTACATACTGCTGGGCTGCACTTTACATGAATTGGATTGTGTGTGTGTGTATATACATCCTACATACTGCCGGGCTGCACTTTACATGAATTGGATTGTGTGTGTGTATATACATCCTACATACTGCCGGGCTGCACTTTACATGAATTGGATTGTGTGTGTGTGTATATACATCCTACATACTGCCGGGCTGCACTTTACATGAATTGGATTGTGTGTGTGTGTATATATACATCCTACATACTGCCGGGCTGCACTTTACATGAATTGGATTGTGTGTGTGTGTGTATATACATCCTACATACTGCCGGGCTGCACTTTACATGAATTGGATTGTGTGTGTGTGTATATCCATCCTACATACTGCCGGGCTGCACTTTACATGAATTGGATTGTGTGTGTGTATATATACATCCTACATACTGCCAGGCTGCACTTTACATGAATTGGATTGTGTGTGTGTGTATATACATCCTACATACTGCCGGGCTGCACTTTACATGAATTGGATTGTGTGTGTGTGTGTATATACATCCTACATACTGCCGGGCTGCACTTTACATGAATTGGATTGTGTGTGTGTGTATATACATCCTACATACTGCCGGGCTGCACTTTACATGAATTGGATTGTGTGTGTGTGTGTATACATCCTACATACTGCCGGGCTGCACTTTACATGAATTGGATTGTGTGTGTGTATATACATCCTACATACTGCCGGGCTGCACTTTACATGAATTGGATTGTGTGTGTGTATATACATCCTACATACTGCCGGGCTGCACTTTACATGAATTGGATTGTGTGTGTGTGTATATACATCCTACATACTGCCAGGCTGCACTTTACATGAATTGGATTGTGTGTGTGTGTATATACATCCTACATACTGAAAGGGCTGCACTTTACATGAATTGGATTGTGTGTGTGTATATACATCCTACATACTGCTGGGCTGCACTTTACATGAATTGGATTGTGTGTGTGTGTATATACATCCTACATACTGCCGGGCTGCACTTTACATGAATTGGATTGTGTGTGTGTATATACATCCTACATACTGCCGGGCTGCACTTTACATGAATTGGATTGTGTGTGTATATATACATCCTACATACTGCCGTGCTGCACTTTACATGAATTGGATTGTGTGTGTGTATATATACATCCTACATACTGCCGTGCTGCACTTTACATGAATTGGATTGTGTGTGTGTATATATACATCCTACATACTGCCAGGCTGCACTTTACATGAATTGGATTGTGTGTGTGTATATACATCCTACATACTGCCGGGCTGCACTTTACATGTATTGGATTGTGTGTGTATATACATCCTACATACTGCCGGGCTGCACTTTACATGTATTGGATTGTATGTGTGTGCATATACATCCTACATACTGCCGGGCTGCACTTTACATGTATTGGATTGTGTGTGTGTGCATATACATCCTACATACTGCTGGGCTGCACTTTACATGAATTGGATTGTGTGTGTGTATATATACATCCTACATACTACCGGGCTGCACTTTACATGAATTGGATTGTGTGTGTGTATATATATCCTACATACTGCCAGGCTGCACTTTACATGAATTGGATTGTGTGTGTGTATATACATCCTACATACTGCCGGGCTGCACTTTACATGAATTGGATTGTGTGTGTGTGTATATACATCCTACATACTGCCAGGCTGCCCTTTACATGAATTGGATTGTGTGTGTGTGTATATACATCCTACATACTGCCAGGCTGCACTTTACATGAATTGGATTGTGTGTGTGTGTGTATATACATCCTACATACTGCCAGGCTGCACTTTACATGAATTGGATTGTGTGTGTCTGTGTGTATATACATCTTACATACTGCCAGGCTGCACTTTACATGAATTGGATTGTGTGTGTGTATATATACATCCTACATACTGCCGTGCTGCACTTTACATGAATTGGATTGTGTGTGTGTATATATACATCCTACATACTGCCGTGCTGCACTTTACATGAATTGGATTGTGTGTGTGTATATATACATCCTACATACTGCCAGGCTGCACTTTACATGAATTGGATTGTGTGTGTGTATATACATCCTACATACTGCCGGGCTGCACTTTACATGTATTGGATTGTGTGTGTGTGTATATACATCCTACATACTGCCGGGCTGCACTTTACATGTATTGGATTGTATGTGTGTGCATATACATCCTACATACTGCCGGGCTGCACTTTACATGTATTGGATTGTGTGTGTGTGCATATACATCCTACATACTGCTGGGCTGCACTTTACATGAATTGGATTGTGTGTGTGTATATATACATCCTACATACTGCCGGGCTGCACTTTACATGAATTGGATTGTGTGTGTGTGTGTGTATATACATCCTACATACTGCCGGGCTGCACTTTACATGAATTGGATTGTGTGTGTGTGTGTATATACATCCTACATACTGCCAGGCTGCACGTTACATGAATTGGATTGTGTGTGTGTATATACATCCTACATACTGCCGGGCTGCACTTTACATGAATTGGATTGTGTGTGTGTGTGTGTATATACATCCTACATACTGCCAGGCTGCACTTTACATGAATTGGATTGTGTGTGTATATATACATCCTACATACTGCCGGGCTGCACTGTGTGTGTGTATATACATCCTACATACTGCCAGGCTGCACTTTACATGAATTGGATTGTGTGTGTGTGTATATACATCCTACATACTGCCGGGCTGCACTTTACATGAATTGGATTGTGTGTGTGTATATACATCCTACATACTGCCAGGCTGCACTTTACATGAATTGGATTGTGTGTGTGTGTGTGTGTATACATCCTACATACTGCCGGGCTGCACTTTACATGAATTGGATTGTGTGTGTGTGTATATACATCCTACATACTGCCAGGCTGCACGTTACATGAATTGGATTGTGTGTGTGTATATACATCCTACATACTGCCGGGCTGCACTTTACATGAATTGGATTGTGTGTGTGTGTATATACATCCTACATACTGCCGGGCTGCACTTTACATGAATTGGATTGTGTGTGTGTGTATATACATCCTACATACTGCCGGGCTGCACTTTACATGAATTGGATTGTGTGTGTGTGTGTATATACATCCTACATACTGCCGGGCTGCACTTTACATGAATTGGATTGTGTGTGTGTGTGTGTATATACATCCTACATACTGCCAGGCTGCACATTACATGAATTGGATTGTGTGTGTGTGTATATACATCCTACATACTGCCGGGCTGCACTTTAGATGAATTGGATTGTGTGTGTGTGTGTGTATATACATCCTACATACTGCCGGGCTGCACTTTACATGAATTGGATTGTGTGTGTGTATATACATCCTACATACTGCCGGGCTGCACTTTACATGAATTGGATTGTCTGTGTGTGTGTATATACATCCTACATACTGCCGGGCTGCACTTTACATGAATTGGATTGTCTGTGTGTGTGTATATACATCCTACATACTGCCGGGCTGCACTTTACATGAATTGGATTGTGTGTGTGTGTATATACATCCTACATACTGCCGGGCTGCACTTTACATGAATTGGATTGTGTGTGTGTGTATATACATCCTACATACTGCCGGGCTGCACTTTACATGAATTGGATTGTGTGTGTGTGTGTATATACATCCTACATACTGCCGGGCTGCACTTTACATGAATTGGATTGTGTGTGTGTGTGTATATACATCCTACATACTGCCGGGCTGCACTTTACATGAATTGGATTGTGTGTGTGTGTGTATATACATCCTACATACTGCCAGGCTGCACATTACATGAATTGGATTGTGTGTGTGTGTATATACATCCTACATACTGCCGGGCTGCACTTTACATGAATTGGATTGTGTGTGTGTGTGTGTGTATATACATCCTACATACTGCCAGGCTGCACTTTACATGAATTGGATTGTGTGTGTGTATATACATCCTACATTCTGCTGGGCTGCACTTTACATGAATTGGATTGTGTGTGTGTGTGTGTGTGTATATACATCCTACATACTGCCAGGCTGCACTTTACATGAATTGGATTGTGTGTGTGTGTGTGTGTATACACATCCTACATACTGCCGGGCTGCACTTTACATGAATTGGATTGTGTGTGTGTGTATATACATCCTACATACTGCCAGGCTGCACTTTACATGAATTGGATTGTGTGTGTGTGTATATCCATCCTACATACTGCCGGGCTGCACTTTACATGAATTGGATTGTGAGTGTGTCTGTATATCCATCCTACATACTGCTGGGCTGCACTTTACATGAATTGGATTGTGTGTGTGTGTGTGTATATACATCCTACATACTGCCAGGCTGCACTTTACATGAATTGGATTGTGTGTGTGTATATACATCCTACATACTGCCGGGCTGCACTTTACATGAATTGGATTGTGTGTGTGTGTGTGTATATACATCCTACATACTGCCAGGCTGCACTTTACATGAATTGGATTGTGTGTGTGTGTATATACATCCTACATACTGCCAGGCTGCACTTTACAAGAATTGGATTGTGTCTGTGTGTATATACATCCTACATACTGCCGGGCTGCACTTTACATGAATTGGATTGTGTGTGTGTGTATATACATCCTACATACTGCCGGGCTGCACTTTACATGAATTGGATTGTGTGTGTGTGTATATACACCCTACATACTGCCGGGCTGCACTTTACATGAATTGGATTGTGTGTGTGTGTATATACATCCTACATACTGCCGGGCTGCACTTTACATGAATTGGATTGTGTGTGTGTATATACATTCTACATACTGCCGGGCTGCACTTTACATGAATTGGATTGTGTGTGTGTGTGTGTGTACATCCTACATTCTGCCGGGCTGCACTTTACATGAATTGGATTGTGTGTGTGTGTATATACATCCTACATACTGCCAGGCTGCACTTTACATGAATTGGACTGTGTGTGTGTGTGTGTATATACATCCTACATACTGCCAGGCTGCACTTTACATGAATTGGACTGTGTGTGTGTGTGTGTATATACATCCTACATACTGCCGGGCTGCACTTTACATGAATTGGATTGTGTCTGTGTATATACATCCTACATACTGCCGGGCTGCACTTTACATGAATTGGATTGTGTGTCTGTGTGTGTGTGTATATACATCCTACATACTGTCAGGCTGCACTTTACATGAATTGGATTGTGTGTGTATATACATCCTACATACTGCCTGGCTGCACTTTACATGAATTGGATTGTCTGTGTGTATATACATCCTACATACTGCCGGGCTGCACTTTACATGAATTGGATTGTGTCTGTGTGTATATACATCCTACATACTGCCGGGCTGCACTTTACATGAATTGGACTGTGTGTGTGTGTGTGTATATACATCCTACATACTGCCGGGCTGCACTTTACATGAATTGGATTGTGTCTGTGTGTATATACATCCTACATACTGCCGGGCTGCACTTTACATGAATTGGATTGTGTCTGTGTGTATATCCATCCTACATACTGCCAGGCTGCACTTTACATGAATTGGATTGTATATGTGTGTATATACATCCTACATACTGCCGGGCTGCACTTTACATGAATTGGACTGTGTGTGTGTGTGTGTATATACATCCTACATACTGCCGGGCTGCACTTTACATGAATTGGATTGTGTGTGTGTGTATATACATCCTACATACTGCCGGGCTGCACTTTACATGAATTGGATTGTGTGTGTGTGTGTATATACATCCTACATACTGCCGGGCTGCACTTTACATGAATTGGATTGTGTGTGTGTGTATATACATCCTACATACTGCCAGGCTGCACATTACATGAATTGGATTGTGTGTGTGTGTATATACATCCTACATACTGCCGGGCTGCACTTTAGATGAATTGGATTGTGTGTGTGTGTGTGTATATACATCCTACATACTGCCGGGCTGCACTTTACATGAATTGGATTGTGTGTGTGTATATACATCCTACATACTGCCGGGCTGCACTTTACATGAATTGGATTGTCTGTGTGTGTGTATATACATCCTACATACTGCCGGGCTGCACTTTACATGAATTGGATTGTCTGTGTGTGTATATACATCCTACATACTGCCGGGCTGCACTTTACATGAATTGGATTGTGTGTGTGTGTATATACATCCTACATACTGCCGGGCTGCACTTTACATGAATTGGATTGTGTGTGTGTGTGTATATACATCCTACATACTGCCGGGCTGCACTTTACATGAATTGGATTGTGTGTGTGTGTGTATATACATCCTACATACTGCCGGGCTGCACTTTACATGAATTGGATTGTGTGTGTGTGTGTATATACATCCTACATACTGCCAGGCTGCACTTTACATGAATTGGATTGTCTGTGTGTGTGTATATACATCCTACATACTGCCGGGCTGCACTTTACATGAATTGGATTGTGTGTGTGTGTATATACATCCTACATACTGCCGGGCTGCACTTTACATGAATTGGATTGTGTGTGTGTGTATATACATCCTACATACTGCCGGGCTGCACTTTACATGAATTGGATTGTGTGTGAGTGTGTATATACATCCTACATACTGCCGGGCTGCACTTTACATGAATTGGATTGTGTGTGTGTGTGTATATACATCCTACATACTGCCGGGCTGCACTTTACATGAATTGGATTGTGTGTGTGTGTGTATATACATCCTACATACTGCCAGGCTGCACATTACATGAATTGGATTGTGTGTGTGTGTATATACATCCTACATACTGCCGGGCTGCACTTTACATGAATTGGATTGTGTGTGTGTGTGTGTGTGTATACATCCTACATACTGCCAGGCTGCACTTTACATGAATTGGATTGTGTGTGTGTATATACATCCTACATTCTGCTGGGCTGCACTTTACATGAATTGGATTGTGTGTGTGTGTGTGTATATACATCCTACATACTGCCAGGCTGCACTTTACATGAATTGGATTGTGTGTGTGTGTGTGTGTATACACATCCTACATACTGCCGGGCTGCACTTTACATGAATTGGATTGTGTGTGTGTGTATATACATCCTACATACTGCCAGGCTGCACTTTACATGAATTGGATTGTGTGTGTGTGTATATCCATCCTACATACTGCCGGGCTGCACTTTACATGAATTGGATTGTGTGTGTGTCTGTATATCCATCCTACATACTGCTGGGCTGCACTTTACATGAATTGGATTGTGTGTGTGTGTGTGTATATACATCCTACATACTGCCAGGCTGCACTTTACATGAATTGGATTGTGTGTGTGTATATACATCCTACATACTGCCGGGCTGCACTTTACATGAATTGGATTGTGTGTGTGTGTGTGTATATACATCCTACATACTGCCAGGCTGCACTTTACATGAATTGGATTGTGTGTGTGTGTATATACATCCTACATAATGCCAGGCTGCACTTTACATGAATTGGATTGTGTGTGTGTGTATATACATCCTACATACTGCCAGGCTGCACTTTACATGAATTGGATTGTGTGTGTGTATATACATCCTACATACTGCCGGCTGCACTTTACATGAATTGGATTGTGTGTGTGTGTATATACATCCTACATACTGCCGGGCTGCACTTTACATGAATTGGATTGTGTGTGTGTATATACATCCTACATACTGCCAGGCTGCACTTTACATGAATTGGATTGTGTCTGTGTGTATATACATCCTACATACTGCCAGGCTGCACTTTACATGAATTGGATTGTGTCTGTGTGTATATACATCCTACATACTGCCGGGCTGCACTTTACATGAATTGGATTGTGTGTGTGTGTGTATATACATCCTACATACTGCCAGGCTGCACTTTACATGAATTGGATTGTGTGTGTGTGTGTGTATATACATCCTACATACTGCCGGGCTGCACTTTACATGAATTGGATTGTGTGTGTGTGTATATACATCCTACATACTGCCGGGCTGCACTTTACATGAATTGGATTGTGTGTGTGTATATACATTCTACATACTGCCGGGCTGCACTTTACATGAATTGGATTGTGTGTGTGTATATATACATCCTACACACTGCCAGGCTGCACATTACATGAATTGGATTGTGTCTGTGTATATACATCCTACATACTGCCGGGCTGCACTTTACATGAATTGGATTGTGTGTGTGTGTATATACATCCTACATACTGCCAGGCTGCACTTTACATGAATTGGACTGTGTGTGTGTGTGTGTATATACATCCTACATACTGCCAGGCTGCACTTTACATGAATTGGACTGTGTGTGTGTGTGTGTATATACATCCTACATACTGCCGGGCTGCACTTTACATGAATTGGATTGTGTCTGTGTATATACATCCTACATACTGCCGGGCTGCACTTTACATGAATTGGATTGTGTGTCTGTGTGTGTTTATATACATCCTACATACTGTCAGGCTGCACTTTACATGAATTGGATTGTGTGTGTGTGTGTGTGTGTATATACATCCTACATACTGCCGGGCTGCACTTTACATGAATTGGACTGTGTGTGTGTGTGTGTATATACATCCTACATACTGCCGGGCTGCACTTTACATGAATTGGATTGTGTCTGTGTGTATATACATCCTACATACTGCCGGGCTGCACTTTACATGAATTGGATTGTGTCTGTGTGTATATCCATCCTACATACTGCCAGGCTGCACTTTACATGAATTGGATTGTATATGTGTGTATATACATCCTACATACTGCCGGGCTGCACTTTACATGAATTGGACTGTGTGTGTGTGTGTGTATATACATCCTACATACTGCCGGGCTGCACTTTACATGAATTGGATTGTGTGTGTGTGTATATACATCCTACATACTGCCGGGCTGCACTTTACATGAATTGGATTGTGTGTGTGTGTATATACATCCTACATACTGCCAGGCTGCACTTTACATGAATTGGATTGTGTCTGTGTGTGTATATATATCCTACATACTGCCGGGCTGCACTTTACATGAATTGGATTGTGTGTGTGTATATACATTCTACATACTGCCGGGCTGCACTTTACATGAATTGGATTGTGTGTGTGTATATACATCCTACATACTGCCGGGCTGCACTTTACATGAATTGGATTGTGTGTGTGTATATACATCCTACATACTGCCGGGCTGCACTTTACATGAATTGGATTGTGTGTGTGTGTATATACATCCTACATACTGCCGGGCTGCACTTTACATGAATTGGATTGTGTCTGTGTGTATATACATCCTACACACTGCCAGGCTGCACATTACATGAATTGGATTGTGTCTGTGTATATACATCCTACATACTGCCGGGCTGCACTTTACATGAATTGGATTGTGTGTGTGTGTATATACATCCTACATACTGCCAGGCTGCACTTTACATGAATTGGACTGTGTGTGTGTGTGTGTATATACATCCTACATACTGCCAGGCTGCACTTTACATGAATTGGACTGTGTGTGTGTGTGTGTATATACATCCTACATACTGCCGGGCTGCACTTTACATGAATTGGATTGTGTCTGTGTATATACATCCTACATACTGCCGGGCTGCACTTTACATGAATTGGATTGTGTGTCTGTGTGTGTGTGTATATACATCCTACATACTGCCGGGCTGCACTTTACATGAATTGGATTGTGTGTGTGTGTGTATATACATCCTACATACTGCCTGGCTGCACTTTACATGAATTGGATTGTGTGTGTGTGTGTATGTACATCCTACATACTGCCGGGCTGCACTTTACATGAATTGGATTGTGTCTGTGTGTATATACATCCTACATACTGCCGGGCTGCACTTTACATGAATTGGACTGTGTGTGTGTGTGTGTATATACATCCTACATACTGTCAGGCTGCACTTTACATGAATTGGATTGTGTGTGTGTGTATATACATCCTACATACTGCCGGGCTGCACTTTACATGAATTGGATTGTGTCTGTGTGTGTGTGTGTGTATATATACATCCTACATACTGTCAGGCTGCACTTTACATGAATTGGATTGTGTGTGTGTGTGTATATACATCCTACATACTGCCGGGCTGCACTTTACATGAATTGGATTGTGTGTGTGTGTATATACATCCTACATACTGCCGGGCTGCACTTTACATGAATTGGATTGTGTGTGTGTGTGTGTGTATATACATCCTACATACTGTCAGGCTGCACTTTACATGAATTGGATTGTGTCTGTGTGTATATACATCCTACATACTGCCGGGCTGCACTTAACATGAATTGGATTGTGTGTGTGTGTATATACATCCTACATACTGCCGGGCTGTACTTTACATGAATTGGATTGTGTGTGTGTATATACATCCTACATACTGCCAGGCTGCACTCTACATGAATTGGATTGTGTGTGTGTGTATATACATCCTACATACTGCCGGGCTGCACTTTACATGAATTGGATTGTGTCTGTGTGTATATCCATCCTACATACTGCCGGGCTGCACTTTACATGAATTGGATTGTGTCTGTGTGTATATACATCCTACACACTGCCAGGCTGCACATTACATGAATTGGATTGTGTCTGTGTATATACATCCTACATACTGCCGGGCTGCACTTTACATGAATTGGATTGTGTGTGTGTGTATATACATCCTACATACTGCCAGGCTGCACTTTACATGAATTGGACTGTGTGTGTGTGTGTGTATATACATCCTACATACTGCCAGGCTGCACTTTACATGAATTGGACTGTGTGTGTGTGTGTGTATATACATCCTACATACTGCCGGGCTGCACTTTACATGAATTGGATTGTGTCTGTGTATATACATCCTACATACTGCCGGGCTGCACTTTACATGAATTGGATTGTGTGTCTGTGTGTGTGTGTATATACATCCTACATACTGCCGGGCTGCACTTTACATGAATTGGATTGTGTGTGTGTGTGTATATACATCCTACATACTGCCTGGCTGCACTTTACATGAATTGGATTGTGTGTGTGTGTGTATGTACATCCTACATACTGCCGGGCTGCACTTTACATGAATTGGATTGTGTCTGTGTGTATATACATCCTACATACTGCCGGGCTGCACTTTACATGAATTGGACTGTGTGTGTGTGTGTGTGTATATACATCCTACATACTGTCAGGCTGCACTTTACATGAATTGGATTGTGTGTGTGTGTATATACATCCTACATACTGCCGGGCTGCACTTTACATGAATTGGATTGTGTCTGTGTGTGTGTGTGTGTATATATACATCCTACATACTGTCAGGCTGCACTTTACATGAATTGGATTGTGTGTGTGTGTGTATATACATCCTACATACTGCCGGGCTGCACTTTACATGAATTGGATTGTGTGTGTGTGTATATACATCCTACATACTGCCGGGCTGCACTTTACATGAATTGGATTGTGTGTGTGTGTGTGTGTATATACATCCTACATACTGTCAGGCTGCACTTTACATGAATTGGATTGTGTCTGTGTGTATATACATCCTACATACTGCCGGGCTGCACTTAACATGAATTGGATTGTGTGTGTGTGTATATACATCCTACATACTGCCGGGCTGTACTTTACATGAATTGGATTGTGTGTGTGTATATACATCCTACATACTGCCAGGCTGCACTCTACATGAATTGGATTGTGTGTGTGTGTATATACATCCTACATACTGCCGGGCTGCACTTTACATGAATTGGATTGTGTCTGTGTGTCTGTATATACATCCTACATACTGCTGGGCTGCACTTTACATTAATTGGATTGTCTGTGTGTATATACATCCTACATACTGCCGGGCTGCACTTTGCATGCTCTTTCTGCAACATGTGGAACAAATACATGTCCTTGGAAACATGGCTGATGTTGGCAGCTACGATCCTGCAGGGGGTAGTTGAAAGCTAGCCCCCCTGCAGGACTGCCTACTGCACAACGCGCTCTGCCCTGGAAGGTAAGCGATAGTAGTTGTATCTGTTGCCTGTGCATGGCTTATACTGCGAATGTAGATAATAAAAAAATGATTTTAAATCATCTATATATTGTTCTAGCGGAATTGCAAGCAAATGTATAGCTTAAGAGAAAAAACAGGTGTTTGAAACATGTCTCCTGTTGGCATCATCACTCGAGATGCAAATAAACTGCTTTTCAATGGCACGTTTTTAATTTGTGATGTCATGGAGCAGACATTAAGCATGTGAATGCAATCCTGCCCCCACCATGCAAAGATATATGTCACAGTGAGAACCTCACGAGTTATAGGATGCTGGCCACAGTCTCTGCCATGGGGTCTGTTAAAGGGACAGACTTGTACAGTGTATCTGTGGCTTGATAAGTAAATGAAGTACTTTTCAATGGGTAATTTGCATATCAAACCACAAGGTGATGTCATAGACAGGAGACTCCACAATCTTATTTAAAACACATTTTTCTCTTAATCTACACAATGTATAGAACATCTTTTAGTCTCTACAAGGACCTTTAACGAGAAGATGGGTTTGCAAAGGAAGCCATGATGATTTTAGAAAACTATGCAGATTATCCACTGATACATATTATCGGTTACTTACCCAGTGAGGCCACAGGCCGATATCGGATATAGAGGCAAAAAGAAAGAAGAATGTGTAACATCTTAATAATCCAAGTGGGGACCGAAAAATGGAACATGGCTTCTCTCCACCTCTATATTACTCGCCTTCTGGAGTCCTCCCTCTTCCCACCCTTCGAGGTTCAGTCTTGTGCGTGTATAAGAGTATTTATCACATCTAGTGAACACACTATCAGAAGGAAAGGGATGAAATAGGCCAGCCCTCTGACCCTTCCAATAGATATCAGCTTTGTAAACAAGAATAAGTTGACCAATTTGCTCCCCGTGTCTCATCCTCCCATTGTCTTCACATGCTGGGATCCTGGAACTGACAGTATTTTATCCGAAAGGGAACTATGATGAGTGGGTGACAGGAGACAGCTCATTAGCTGGAATCAGCCTTTCCTCTTAGTAAATCACATGATGTACATCCATATCTGCTCCAACCCCAAACTCAGCTTTGTAATTTGGGAAAAATAAACCTTTGTTATAGCAAATATCTCCTACCCTTAACGTGCATGTATTGATATTCCGACTGATCTGTTAAAAGGATGGTTTGATGCCATCAGCCAATATATTGTATATTTTTGGTGTTTGGATCAATTGCATCTTCCACCCGTGGACACTCGGTGATGGTCTTCTTCTGTATCAGACTACGGGGGGAGTAATGAGGGTGAGGAGACTGAAGCACAATTGAGGGGACACAGCTCGGTCTCATGGGAAGTATCGATATCAGACGATGAAGATGTTACCTGTGAACTAACAGCTCCCATGATGCTTAGCGTGCACAATTAATATCTGATTAATGATGTACTGATTAGGAACTCTGCTGTACCACGGTCGTCTTCTTGCAAAATATATATTCGTGGAAGCTACACTCTAGCACCGTTAATGTCTGGCTAACTATATGTGATGCTAATGTGTATGTATGGCTAACTATAGAATCATAGAATATATGCTGGCCTGACGTGTATGCATGGCTAACTCTATAATCATAGAATATATGCTGGGCTGATGTGTATGCATGGTTAACTCTATAATCATAGAATATATGCTGGGCTGATGTGTATGCATGGCTAACTATAGAATCATAGAATATATGCTGGCCTGATGTGTATGCATGGCTAACTCTATAAACATAGAATATATGCTGGGCTGATGTGTATGCATGGCTAACTCTATAATCATAGAATATATGCTGGGCTGATGTGTATGCATGGCTAACTCTATAAACATAGAATATATGCTGGGCTGATGTGTATGCATGGTTAACTCTATAATCATAGAATATATGCTGGGCTGATGTGTATGCATGGCTAACTCTATAATCATAGAATATATGCTGGGCTGATGTGTATGCATGGCTAACTCTATAATCATAGAATATATGCTGGGCTGATGTGTATGCATGGTTAACTCTATAATCATAGAATATATGCTGGGCTGATGTGTATGCATGGCTAACTCTATAAACATAGAATATATGCTGGGCTGATGTGTATGCATGGCTAACTCTATAATCATAGAATATATGCTGTGCTACTGTGTATGTATGGCTAACTATTTAAACATAGAATATATGCTGTGCTACTGTGTATGTATGGCTAACTATATAATCATAGAATATATGCTGGGCTGATGTGTATGCATGGCTAACTATATAATCATAGAATATATGCTGGGCTGATGTGTATGCATGGCTAACTCTATAATCATAGAATTTATGCTGGGCTGATGTGTATGCATGGTTAACTCTATAATCATAGAATATATGCTGTGCTGATGTGTATGTATGGTTAACTCTATAATTATAGAATATATGCTGTGCTACTGTGTATGTATGGCTAACTATATAATCATAGAATATATGCTGTGCTACTGTGTATGTATGGCTAACTATTTAAACATAGAATATATGCTGTGCTACTGTGTATGTATGGCTAACTATATAATCATAGAATATATGCTGGGCTGATGTGTATGCATGGCTAACTATATAATCATAGAATATATGCTGGGCTGATGTGTATGCATGGTTAACTCTATAATCATAGAATATATGCTGTGCTGATGTGTATGTATGGTTAACTCTATAATTATAGAATATATGCTGTGCTACTGTGTATGTATGGCTAACTATATAATCATAGAATATATGCATGGCTAACTCTATAATCATGGATGAAAGGCCCACCATCACTTTATTATATCTTTGTACACATTTCAGAATTTTTTTATTTTCTAAAAGCTTTTGGCTCTGATGGAGAACATAATGGAGATGTATCATTATCCTCCACTCTAGACGGATGTAGATCACCAGCAGCCAGAGGGTCCCTACCCCTGCTTTAATAGTCCTTAATGATGCACCCAGTTATCTGTTATACTAAAAACATAGGACTTTATTCAAGAAAATGGAAACTGTAAAACGAAGGCCAAAATAGCATAAATTGAATAAATTGATCTAAATCCGGATTTTCCAAATCTGTTGTGAAGTAATACTAAAAGGCCAGTGTTTAAGTCATTTTGTTTTTATATAAATGGCCAGTATTAAGATGAACATACAAAGTGGATTACATTTTGTATCTATCGTTAGCCATTCAGAAGATCTACCGTTTTTATTTAAGCACTAATTTCTAAACTGAACTATATTATTTATAGAAGCTCCTTATCCCCCCCCGTGACCTTTAAATGTTTCATCATTTAAACCTGTAGCTTTAAGACACAGACATCAAACTCTCCAAATGAACGAAACCTGCTGCAGTGAGGTTAATAAATAACCGATGGTAAATACGTCAATGTTAATTCAAAACGTACTTTATGGATCTTAAAATGGCCAGTTATTCAGTAGGGAGCTAGTGTAGTGTAGAAAATAATAGCGCTTTTATGGGTCTCATGGCAAAGGGATCTGGATCCATGATTTCGGTGTGAGGTCACACGAAGGCATAGGATTTGGGGTGGACTGTGTCATTGTAGAAAGGTATTTGGAGCCCAGTGTGGCATTGTGGGAAGGGATTTGGGGCGCACCGAGTCATTTTTTGGAAAGGGATCTGAGGGGCACAGGCATTTTTTGGAAAGGGATCGAAGAAGCACTGATGCATTTTTTGGAAAGGGATCTGGGGCGCACTGAGTCATATTTGGAAAGGGATCTGAGGGGCACTGAGTCATATTTGGAAAGGGATCTGGGGCGCACTGAGTCATATTTGGAAAGGGATCTGGGGCGCACTGAGTCATATTTGGAAAGGGATCTGGGGCGCACTGAGTCATATTTGGAAAGGGATCTGGGGCGCACTGAGTCATATTTGGAAAGGGATCTGGGGCGCACTGAGTCATATTTGGAAAGGGATCTGGGGGGCACTGAGGCATATTTGGAAAGGGATCTGGGGCGCACTGAGTCATTTTTTGGAAAGGGATCTGGGGCGCACTGAGTCATTTTTTGGAAAGGGATCTGGGGCGCTCCGAGGCATATTTGGAAAGGGATCTGAGGGGCACTGAGACATATTTGGAAAGGGATCTGGGGCGCACTGAGGCATATTTGGAAAGGGATCTGGGGCGCTCCGAGGCATATTTAGAAAGGGATCTGGGGCGCACTGAGACATATTTGGAAAGGGATCTGGGGCGCACTGAGGCATATTTGGAAAGGGATCTGGGGCGCTCCGAGGCATATTTAGAAAGGGATCTGGGGCGCACCGAGGCATATTTGGAAAGGGATCTGGGGCGCACTGAGTCATTTTTTGGAAAGGGATCTGGGGCGCTCCGAGGCATATTTGGAAAGGGATCTGAGGGGCACTGAGTCATTTTTTGGAAAGGGATCTGGAGCGCTCCGAGGCATATTTGGAAAGGGATCTGGGGCGCACTGAGACATATTTGGAAAGGGATCTGGGGCGCTCCGAGGCATATTTGGAAAGGGATCTGGGGCGCACTGAGACATATTTGGAAAGGGATCTGGGGCGCACCGAGTCATTTTTTGGAAAGGGATCTGGGGCGCTCCGAGGCATATTT
This sequence comes from Pelodytes ibericus, assembly GCA_036172795.1. Lineage (NCBI taxonomy): Eukaryota > Metazoa > Chordata > Amphibia > Anura > Pelodytidae > Pelodytes > Pelodytes ibericus. The sequence goes on from CM069867.1 coordinate 2,992,303, forward strand.
GGAAAGGGATCTGGGGCGCACTGAGACATATTTGGAAAGGGATCTGGGGCGCACTGAGACATATTTGGAAAGGGATCTGGGGCGCACCGAGGCATATTTGGAAAGGGATCTGGGGCGCACCGAGGCATATTTGGAAAGGGATCTGGGGCGCACCGAGGCATATTTGGAAAGGGATCTGGGGCGCACCGAGGCATATTTGGAAAGGGATCTGGGGCGCACCGAGGCATATTTGGAAAGGGATCTGGGGCGCACCGAGGCATATTTGGAAAGGGATCTGGGGCGCACCGAGGCATATTTGGAAAGGGATCTGGGGCGCACTGAGACATATTTGGAAAGGGATCTGGGGCGCACTGAGGCATATTTGAAAAGGGATCTGGGGCGCACCGAGGCATATTTGGAAAGGGATCTGGGGCGCACTGAGTCATTTTTTGGAAAGGGATCTGGGGCGCTCCGAGGCATATTTGGAAAGGGATCTGGGGCGCACCGAGGCATATTTGGAAAGGGATCTGGGGCGCACCGAGGCATATTTGGAAAGGGATCTGGGGCGCATTGTAGCATGGGATTTGAGGCACATCAAATGGAAATGTAGAAGTTATTATGGAGATAGAATTAACAATGTAACTTACAATAACAAATTAAGGGGAGAATAGGCAACTCAGGTTTCCCAGCTGTTGTGACATACTACCCTCATGATGTCCTGCTAGTTGGCTGAGCATCCTCAGAGTTATAGTCCACAGCAGTTAGTTGCTTATCTCTGTTTTCAGGGAAAATAAGGAAAGAATGTTTTGTGTTGTTGTTTTGGTGAAGGAAGCGGGCATCCTGGGGAAGGTCAAAAAGGCAACAACAAGGGGAAGCTATTCAGTATTTTGTAGCATTTTCAGTTTGTGTCAAACCTGCCCGATCTATGAGGTCATAACTCACTTGGAGCCTCTCACCTTATGAACACACAGTCGATAAACCATCAGATTATGAAGGAGAACTGCGGCCAAAACAATTCTGGTATTTCATTTAAAGTTTGCATCACGTATAGGCATTATACATGCCTCTGATAGAGCTATACAGAGCTAAGATTCTAAACATGTCCACCCCGATAGAGCTATACAGAGGTAAGATTCTAAACATGTCTGCCCCCCGATAGAGCTATACAGAGCTAAGATTCTAAACATGTCTGCCCCCTGATAGAGCTATACAGAGCAAAGATTCTAAACACCATGTCTGCCCCCTGATAGAGCTATACAGAGCAAAGATTCTAAACATGTCTGCCCCCTGATAGAGCTATACAGAGCAAAGATTCTAAACAACATGTCTGCCCCCTGATAGAGCTATACAGAGCAAAGATTCTAAACATGTCCGCCCCTGATAGAGCTATACAGAGCTAAGATTCTAAACATGTCTGCCCCTGATAGAGCTATACAGAGCAGATTCTAAACATGTCCGCCCCTGATAGAGCTATACAGAGCTAAGATTCTAAACATGTCCGCCTCTGATAGAGCTATACAGAGCAAAGATTCTAAACACCATGTCTGCCCCCTGATAGAGCTATACAGAGCAAAGATTCTAAACATGTCTGCCCCCTGATAGAGCTATACAGAGCAAAGATTCTAAACAACATGTCCATCCCCTGATAGAGCTATACAGAGCAAAGATTCTAAACAACATGTCCGCCCCCTGATAGAGCTATACATAGCAAAGATTCTAAACAACATGTCCATCCCCTGATAGAGCTATACAGAGCAAAGATTCTAAACAACATGTCCGCCCCCTGATAGAGCTATACATAGCAAAGATTCTAAACAACATGTCCACCCCTGATAGAGCTATACAAAGCAAAGATTCTAAACAACATGTCCACCCCTGATAGAGCTATACAAAGCAAAGATTCTAAACATGTCTGCCCCCTGATAGAGCTATACAGAGCAAAGATTCTAAACAACATGTCCACCCCCTGATAGAGCTATACAGAGCTAAGATTCTAAACATGTCCGCCCCTGATAGAGCTATACAGAGCTAAGATTCTAAACATGTCCGCCCCCTGATTGAGCTATACAGAGCAAAGATTCTAAACATGTCCGCCCCTGATAGAGCTATACAGAGCAAAGATTCTAAACATGTCCGCCTCTGATAGAGCTATACAGAGCAAAGATTCTAAACACCATGTCTGCCCCCTGATAGAGCTATACAGAGCAAAGATTCTAAACATGTCTGCCCCCTGATAGAGCTATACAGAGCAAAGATTCTAAACAACATGTCCATCCCCTGATAGAGCTATACAGAGCAAAGATTCTAAACAACATGTCCATCCCCTGATAGAGCTATACAGAGCAAAGATTCTAAACATGTCCGCCCCCTGATAGAGCTATACAGAGCAAAGATTCTAAACATGTCCGCCCCCTGATAGAGCTATACAGAGCAAAGATTCTAAACAACATGTCCGCCCGCTGATAGAGCTATACATAGCAAAGATTCTAAACAACATGTCCACCCCTGATAGAGCTATACAAAGCAAAGATTCTAAACAACATGTCCACCCCTGATAGAGCTATACAAAGCAAAGATTCTAAACATGTCCGCCCCCTGATAGAGCTATACAGAGCAAAGATTCTAAACAACATGTCCACCCACTGATAGAGCTATACAGAGCTAAGATTCTAAACATGTCCGCCCCTGATAGAGCTATACAGAGCTAAGATTCTAAACATGTCTGCCCCTGATAGAGCTATACAGAGCTAAGATTCTAAACATGTCTGCCCCCTGATAGAGCTATACAGAGCAAAGATTCGAAACATGTCCAGCCCCCTGATAGAGCTATACAGAGCAAAGATTCTAAACATGTCCAGCCCCCTGATAGAGCTATACAGAGCAAAGATTCTAAACATGTCCGCCCCCTGATAGAGCTATACAGAGCAAAGATTCTAAACATGTCCGCCCCCTGATAGAGCTATACAGAGCAAAGATTCTAAACATGTCCGCCCCTGATAGAGCTATACAGAGCAAAGATTCTAAACATGTCCGCCCCTGATTGAGCTGTACAGAGCAAAGATTCTAAACATGTCCGCCCCTGATAGAGCTATACAGAGCTAAGATTCTAAACATGTCCGCCCTTGATAGAGCTATACAGAGCAAAGATTCTAAACACCATGTCTGCCCCCTGATAGAGCTATACAAAGCAAAGATTCTAAACATGTCTGCCCCCTGATAGAGCTATACAGAGCAAAGATTCTAAACATGTCCACCCCGATAGAGCTTTACAGAGCAAAGATTCTAAACAACATGTCCATCCCCTGATAGAGCTATACAGAGCAAAGATTCTAAACATGTCCGCCCCCTGATAGAGCTATACATAGCAAAGATTCTAAACAACATGTCCACCCCTGATAGAGCTATACAAAGCAAAGATTCTAAACATGTCTGCCCCCTGATAGAGCTATACAAAGCAAAGATTCTAAACATGTCCGCCCCGTGATAGAGCTATACAGAGCAAAGATTCTAAACATGTCCGCCCCGATAGAGCTATACATAGCAAAGATTCTAAACAACATGTCCACCCCTGATAGAGCTATACAAAGCAAAGATTCTAAACAACATGTCTGCCCCCTGATAGAGCTATACAAAGCAAAGATTCTAAACATGTCTGCACCCTGATAGAGCTATACAGAGCAAAGATTCTAAACATGTCCGCCCCCTGATAGAGCTATACAGAGCAAAGATTCTAAACATGTCCGCCCCCTGATAGAGCTATACATAGCAAAGATTCTAAACAACATGTCCACCCCTGATAGAGCTATACAAAGCAAAGATTCTAAACATGTCTGCACCCTGATAGAGCTATACAGAGCAAAGATTCTAAACAATATGTCCGCCCCCTGATAGAGCTGTAAAAGGCTCAATAAGGTCATTTATTAGTATTCTTTCATTAAAGCATTTCTCTTTAGAACATTTACATCAATCTTTTAATTAAACAGGTGATTTTGTTGTTGTTGCCGCCATCAGTAGTTCTTTAAAAACGTACTCCCAATACCTGCTAGAACATGCTGGATGTGAGGATATAAACAGCTACTAAAAAGTAGATTATTCATCTCCTATTAATTAGGAAAGAGACAATTCTAGAACGGTTCAGCACAAAAATATAATAAAAGTACACAATCGCAGTTATAATTAACAAGATTTTGCCTGTTTTTTCTACTTTTCTGACCGTTTAGACTAATTATATCTTGTATATTATATAACTCCCACTGTATCAAACCTCATGATTCAGAAAACTCTATCAGTTGCAGAATATTTTGGATAATAAATGGCCCTCTATTAATATCCCATGTTTAATAAGTGGTAATAAGTTATATTACGTATCCAGGCCAATGCGCTGTAACCATTTTAAATAGAAAAAAAAAGCGTGTTACGACAGCTAAGGGATTGGATTATAATTCAATATAATTTAATATAACCGGTATTGTTTTATTCGAATGGTTTAAGCTTTCGACGTTTATCTGGTTTGATTGGGCAATCCTCTAGAAATAAACAAAATAAACTATATAGCTGAATTTAAATTGCAACAACATGAGCTGTAATACAGAATCGAGAACATAAGCGAGCATTAATGTCATATATTCCATTTCCCTCCTATGATTAAACTTTCCATAATGTTGGTCTATTCTATGAAAATGATTCTATAGAATGATCTGTGCATTGTATGGAATCACGAGCAACTGTGTGTGTTCTAAACGGGTCTGTGGTGACTCCTGTTTGACGCAGATCAGCTAGGTTCAGTGGGAAAGGTGTTTATTTTTTTTTTTAATATTACGCCACCGGTGATGTCATAAACAGCAGACACCACAGACAGACGTAAAACACATCTTTTCTCCCAATCTATGCATTTGCTTGTAAAGTGGCTTATTTGTCCAGAATCTAAATCGATCATGTTATGGGGGTAGGTGCCTAATCTCCGTCCCCCACAAAATACACAGGATCATAAACCTCAGTATCCTATAATTACATGAGGACAAAAAGGTGCCCCCTATAAGGTTCCTGGGCTAGGGGGTATCCAGTACCCCTGGTTTAAGGAGTACACTGGGAACAGAGGTCCCACAAGCCTAGGGTCACCTAAATAACCTAGGATCAGGGGGGGGGGGGGGGCCCAATCCCCTAATGCATAAAAAGAAATACTTTTACAAACATTTAGGAAGGAGGCAATCTTTAATAACATTACCAAAAACAAATGTAATAAACATGTAATCACACATCACCTGCCCCACTGTCACAGTGCCACACTTCACCCGCCCCACTGTCACAGTGCCACACATCACCTGCCCCACTGTCACAGTGCCACACATCACCTGCCCCACTGCCACACATCACCTGCCCCATTGTCACAATGCCACACATCACTTGCCCCATTGTCACAATGCCACACATCACCTGCCCCATTGTCACAGTGCCACACATCACCTGCCCCATTGTCACACATTACCTGCCCCATTGTCAGTGTCACACATTACCTGCCCCATTGTCACAGTGTCACACATCACCTGCCCCACTGTCACAGTGCCACACATCACCCGCCCCACTGTCACAGTGCCACACATCACCCGCCCCACTGTCACAGTGCCACACATCACCCGCCCCACTGTCACAGTGCCACACATCACCCGCCCCACTGTCACAGTGCCACACATCACCCGCCCCACTGTCACAGTGCCACACATCACCCGCCCCACTGTCACAGTGCCACACATCACCCGCCCCACTGTCACAATGCCACACATCACCTGCCCCATTGTCACAATGCCACACATCACCTGCCCCATTGTCACAGTGCCACACATCACCTGCCCCATTGTCACACATTACCTGCCCCATTGTCACAGTGTCACACATCACCTGCCCCATTGTCACAGTGCCACACATCACCTGCCCCACTGTTACAATGCCACACATCACCTGCCCCATTGTCACAGTGCCACACATCACCTGCCCCACTGTTACAATGCCACACATCACCTGCCCCACTGTTACAATGCCACACATCACCTGCCCCATTGTCACAGTGCCACACATCACCTGCCCCACTGTTACAATGCCACACATTACCTGCCCCATTGTCACAGTGCCACACATCACCTGCCCCACTGTTACAATGTCACACATCACCTGCCCCATTGTCACAGTGCCACACATCACCTGCCCCACTGTTACAATGCCACACATCACCTGCCCCATTGTCACAGTGCCACACATCACCTGCCCCATTGTCACACATTACCTGCCCCAGTGTCACACATCACCTGCCCCATTGTCACAGTGCCACACATCACCTGCCCCACTGTTACAATGACTCACAGCACTTGCCCCACATCACTTGCTCCACTGTCACAATGCCCCACAGCACCTGACCCACTGTCACAATGTCCCACAGTGCTTGCCATATCATTCCCTCTCCCTATCAGTAAATGACTCTGGGTCCAGCACCTCCTCTGTCCATGAAGCACTCAGGGATAGAGCACAGATCATCTGCCCTATACTGTTTGTCAACTCAGGGCAAGGCCTCCTTAAAGAGAAAGAGTGCCTGACTACCATGCTGCCCATACACCAGCCTTGGCATTGTACATTGCACTAAAGAGGTATGAGTTTAAAGGCAACAGTCAGTGTGACAATAAACCTTCCACCCCTGCTCTATGTAAAATCTCTGCCGTGTTCTCTGCTGGCTGATAATCTGATCCAAACTTTCTCCGCCTCTCCCTTACGTGTGATTTCACTGCCTAAGACCAGCCTGCACGTGGCTCAGATGGTATGCTGATTAGCGGTCCTCGTAAGACACCGTTTGTGCAGGACTAGGACGGACACGATGGAGGCCGGGGTGTGGTATTCCTGGCAGCCTCTCCATAACAAAAGTGAAACAGCACCCAGGACATGCCCCGCCCAGCCAGCACCCACACTGCACCCAGGACATGCCCCAGCACCCAGGACATGCCCCCACCCAGCCAACACCCACATTGCACCCAGGACATGCCCCAGCACCCACATTGCACCCAGGACATGCCCCACCCAGCCAGCACCCACATTGCAGCCAGGACATGCCCCACCCAGCCAACACCCACATTGCACCCAGGACATGCCCCACCCAGCCAACGCCCACATTGCACCCAGGACATGCCTAACCCAGCCAGCACCCACATTGCACCCAGGACATGCCTAACCCAGCCAGCACCCACGACATGCCCCACCCAGCCAGCACCCACGACATGCCCCAGCACATGCCTCACCCAGCCAGCACCCAGGATATGTCCCAGCACCCACATTGCACCCAGGACATGCCCCACCCAGCCAACTTCACTGCCTGCAGAGGTGATTCCATCAAATTCAACAGATGCCTTTAAAAGAGGGCTATGAATATTAGTATGGGCATGAAGATGTATTTAGTGCTTCTTGGTCCAAGGAGAAATCGGATTGCCATTTGGAGTCAACTTTTTTTTGCCTTATTTTGGATCAAGTGCTAAACTGGGAATAAGGCAAAGTAGCGCAGTAGACTGTCTTTTTAGATTTTAGTAAGGCCTTAGACACCCTGACCATCAAGTTCAACCCTTTTACGTTATATTAGTCACCCAACCAAAAAACTATGAAGATTAGTTTGGCATGATCACCCAGAATCCTATGCTTTAACATGGTTTCTATTCATCTCCTAAACGCTGCTGTAAGACTTACTGGCCTATAGTTACCCGACTCCTCCCTACTACCTTTCTTGTGAATGGCCACAACGTTCACTAGCTTTCAATCTTCCAAAACTACTCCTGTTAACAGTGATTGGTTAAAAAATAACAGTCATCAAAAATGGTTTTCTGTTTAATTGAAAGACTGCAACAAGTGTAGACATTTAAAAAAAAAAAAAGAATTCCAAACATGTCCGCTCCCTGAAAGAGCTATCCGGAGCAAAAATGGCTCAATAAGGCTCTTCAATGGTATTCTTTCGTTCACTTGATTCTATTTAAAACACTACACTTGATTCAACCTTTCAATTAAACAGAAGTTAATTATAGTTAGAAGTTGTCCTTTAAGGTATTTATGTATCTATGTACTATTATATATATAAAATATTGATTACAGCACCACTCTTGCACAAACCCACGAGAACTTTGGATCTCTGGAGCTTATAATTAAAAAAAAAAAAAAAAAAAAAATAGAGCTTTAAAATCATGAAAAAGGGAAGTGTGAAGCGAATTTCAAAATTACGGCCAAATGGGAGAATTACAGAACTGCTGAAAGGAAGAATTTTTCCAACTCTGTACCTATCCTAAGGCTAATTAGTGTCCAAAAAAAAAAAAAAAAAAACCCTGAAAGCTAAATAAAAAAAAAAAAAGAAAACTGTACAAAACATAAAACAAATAATTTTTGTATATATACAAGGTAAATATCCCATCACAAGCGAATAATTTCATGTGACACAATAAATAGGGACACAAAGAAACCCTCAGGCAACTAATTCCAAAACTGAATAAGTGTTTATTGTTGCAGAATTACTTTTTTTTTTTTTTTAAATCTTTTATACATATTTCATAAATGATACAGGATTTTACACATCTTTAAATATTTTGTTTATTTATAGGACATTCCTCCATGCTCCAAAACCTCCCCTACGCAGTTTAACACAAACAGACCCTAAAAAAAGAAGAAAAAAAAAAAAGAGAAAAAAATAAAAAAAGCACACTAGTATTGTGTTTTTGCTCTGAAATCCCCTATATAAACATAATAAGAGCATCAGTTACTGGGAGTGCTACATTGTGCATCAGTTTCCCAGTTTCCATCAGCAAGAAAAGTGCAAATATTAAAGAAAAACACCATCTGAGTTAGTGTTAAAAGAGCATCCCTTTCAACAACCGCAGTGATCCAAGTAATGATATATTTGAAGAGGCCTTCGGTGACTATTAAACGTTTCAATATTTTTGAGAACCTTTTTTTTTTTTTTTGTCACCTACAATGTGGCTTCCCCAAAATTCCCATGAGAAGCTCAGGGAGTATGATTGTCAGGCTTATTTGGGCCATTACAGAGTACCCTGGTGCAATCGTTGGCTTGCATGCCATCTCGTAAGGGCACAGTTTATGAGAGAAGGGTGACGACTGGTTTCTCGGCATCAAAAAGCCCTGGCGGGCCGGACCACGCAAACGGGATTACAACGTTTGCTACGCCATCGGATTTAGACCTGCCAAATAGATCACGCTATTGGTTCACTTTGGTTCTGCTCTTTTGAAAGAAACATGTAAAATTAAAAAAAATTAAAAAAAAACAACAAGCAAAACAGGCAACTAATAGGAGAAAAAAAAAAACATTTCATTTGCAAGGAGAGAATACACAGTTACTCAACAGAGAATTTTGGCAGCACCTGCCCGATGTATTCCAAATGGGTGGCTTAGTTAGGCTGGATTAGAGTCCGCCGTAAGGTGACTTCTGGCACTGCAGCCTTGGATCATCCGACCACAATCTCTCAACTCTATTTCAATATTTGCAAGGCACCAGAAATCTGGCTTCACTTCTTTAGTTTAGAAACTCTATTCCTGAAGTAGGAGCCTTTCACAGTGGGGGGGAGTGCTTAAAAAAAAAAAAAAGTGTCTCTATAAAGTTAAACTTTGTAGCCCCAATCTCCATCCCCCCCCCTCCCCTCACACCAACCCCCCAAAAGAGTGAGACTGCACCATTTTGATACTGAAATCCATGGAAGAGCAGCTGATTCCAAAAGGAAATAATGAAAAGTAAATCCCTCTGAAATCTTTGGAGCAAAGATAAGAGGCGATATTATCTCAGGTCTTGCCACTCTTTCAATTCTTCGGCGATGTGTACTTTAATAGTACGTGGACAAAACCGAAAGTCTGTAGAAACCCAAGAGGAGATTTTTCTGGAGGAGACAATCCCCTGGAGGGACCTATCCAGAAGAACATAACCTTTACAAAGACATTAAATGGTTATCCCACCAGAATTAGGAGGTGGACCCTTCCTACATTCATGCAATCTTGTGAGCCACCTACCAAGTGTTAAGGACAGAAGGCCCTCCCTCCCAAAGAAAAGGAAACAAAAAAAAAAAAAAAAAAGACTTAAAACCTATCATGCATCAAGCCACTGGAATATATAGCCTGGGCAGTGGGAGGAAGGATGGATAGGGACATTTTGAAAGTGATTAGAGGAAAATCACGTGCAGTTTCTTAAAATGCATAGCAGAAGATTTCACGGTGGAACTTGAATTAAAATTGAACAGTGTTGCATTTAAACAAGGAGAGGCACGAGAACAGACCTGGAAAACCGGAAATCTTAACAGTGCCTCCATATCATCGCAATAACTACCTCCCCCAAGATCAGAGGTGAATATTATGCTGAGGTTACGTCTGGTCCAGCACACCTCCGATAGAGTTAATTGTGCGCTATGGTACTGCTTTTGTCCTCATGGGTTATAGGCACCTCTGCCACATCTTTAACTTAACATAAAAAAAAAAAAACATGAAAAGTATGTGTAAACAGAACAGAAATAAAACATTGAAACAGGTTCGGAACCCCCATCCATGTATATATAATTCATCCACAGACAAATAAAAAGATAGATATGGTCTATATAATAAGATTAATTTCCCCCAAGCCCTTACAGAGAGGCGTTTAACAATGTCAAGGCCCCATGCTTTGATTAGATTCCATTTTTAATCCTCTCATTTAACATCAGATAAAAAAAAATATAGGTAAAAAAAAACAAAAAAAAAAAACGTTGAAAAAAAAAATATATCACTCATCCCAATACCATATCCCAGCTACCACCTGTAATGCTTTTAATTCAAAGGCAAGAGAGTTATCCACAGGTTCCGCTGGGGATTAAAAGAGTTACAAGGTGATCAATCTTTATCATCAATTTGTTGGATTGGGAGGTGCACCTGGAGGGGGTCACGCAGTCTCTTAACGTCCAACTCAGTCTAGAAGAGGGATAAAAACAAATATTATGAAAAGGATTGTCCCATCATATTCAGCTACGTCATTGAAACCTACCGAAGCGGTTGGGAAAGGGCTTGACAAACACCTAACCTTTTAAAAAATGTTTTTCATAGAACTGGAAATAAAATTATAAAGGAACTCGGCCCATGACATGGTATGCGTGTTGAGCCCCCCCCCCCCCCCCCCCCCCCCCCCCGGGGTGTGCCAATTTGTATTTCTGTGATTTTGTAATAATTTGATATAATATATATTGTTATTTTTGTATGTTTAACGCGAAAAATGTTTTGTATAAATAAAAGAGATAAAAAAAAAATATATATATAAAATTATAAAAGGAACTCTCTCAACCTAAACATTGCTTATACTGTGAATGAACGGAATATAAAATAAAATATCAATTTGCGAATAAAGGCATAGAAATGTATCTGTTGTGTCTGCTGTTTATGACATCATCGGTGGCTTAACATGCAAATAAAGTACATTTCATTGGGAAATGTCATTTGCAAATCTCACACAAAAAATGATATTTAGAAATTTATAACATTTCATATTAATGTCTTAAAAACTAGAGCTTTGAGATATTTTCTTGTGTGTATTTAAGTGGAAGTTTTCAAAAATTGTATCGGAATTGAATGATATCCCACCCCCCCAATTGGCTGAGCCCCTGGTTTTACAATCATGACAGTTTATGTATCCTTAAGGGGTTAAACCTCAAATTAAAAAAATGGTACGGAAAAAGGACCCACTCTTCCCAAAGAAACAAAATTCAAACTATTCCACTATCAGATGAAAAGCGATTAAAAAACAAAGATATGTTTTTTTGGTTCCTGACTGTATTTATAAGTTTATTACTATTTATGTAACTGGATTCCGTAATCAGGCACTCACTCACGTAAGCACTCCCTACAATCTCACGTAAGCACTCCCTACAATCTCACGTAAGCACTCCCTACAATCTCACGTAAGCACTCCCTACAATCTCACGTAAGCACTCCCTACAATCTCCTTGCTTGTATTTTACCCAGGCCCCCATTGTGGTAATACATATATTCATGTGCAGTGTGTGCATTTTTGCTCACTCCGCTGGTGCGCTATAGAACATATGCTGGTTATGGGGTGAGGTACCTGAGCAATAGCATTCTTGAGTCGATTATATTCTTCTACGTCAAAACGCGTCTTTTTGGCTCCTTTATGGAAAAAGTTTAAGTACTGTCTGTCTCTGGCATCTGGGTAGATGTATTCCTGTGGGACAAAATCCACGAATGAAAGGGACACAGGTAAAACCAAACCATTCCCTGTTTAAAACGAACACACAATCCAAGCCAAGAAACAAAAAAATAAACCAACAACCAATCAACCAAGACCATTTAGTAAAACAGCAAACAATCAGAACCCCCCCCCCCAGCAAACAAAACAAACCAACCACCCCCCCCAGCAAAACAAACCAAAAGAAACCCCCCACCAGCAAACTAACTGAAAGATAAACTCGCCAGCAAACAAACCGAAAGAAAAAAGAAAAACCCCAGCAAACAAACCGAAACACTGTGTGCACGGTTAGGAGGGATGGCCATGAAGTAGGAGGGAACAGACACTGAGAAGAGAGGGGAAGCCAGAGCCTTACTCAAGATGTCGGCACTGTCGTTGAAGAAGGAGCACAGAACATGCCAAAGATTCATAGGTAAGTTTTTCGCTCCAGGACAAAAAGGTAAGTATCAGGGGTACCCTTTAACAAATTTAAAAGTACAAAAAAATGAAGTTATATTTAATTGAAAGATTGCATCAAGAGTAGGCGTTTTATAGCACTGGGGGCGGACACCTTCATTCTATGACTTAAAGAATATCTGACCCACGATTCTAAACAATGTCTGCCCCGTGAAGGAGCTACACAGAGCACTTTATTTATATTCTTTCATGAAAGCATTTCCATCAGCCCACACGCGATGCAATCTTTCAATTAAACACAACTTCATTTTTTGCTGACTGTTGTCCTTTGAGACGTCCAATAGTAGAGAATCCCCTATTGATTATTAGGTTTCACCTGCACCCTTTTTCCCATCCACACTCTAAGTCTCCATTATTGTTAATTTCAGGATACTATGAGAACTTGTATGTAACATATGTATCATCATAGCTCCACGGAACATGTGAGAGTGATAATAAATGATAATATGGCGTGCATCATCTTACCTGGCGTGTTAGTACGAAGTAAGCATACATGGCCATAGCGCTACCGTATGTAATAAAATAGGTGACGGGCTCCATAATATCCCAAGAGTACTCCCACCACGTCAGGCGTGCCAGGATGCCGAATTGCGTGGCCATGTACGCGAGCCCGCCCCACATAACCCATGTGGTCCGCTTCTCTGCTCTTCGACTGATCTCCAGACGAGCCTGGTGGGAATAGTCAAGCACAATAAACTTATGTAGCATAAATGACTCCGCATCAACAGGACTCCGCAACCATGGCGGTAATCACTGTTACGTAAAACAGCGTTTGCACCTGGTTTATAGACCCCAACACTTTTGGGTGCAGGATGAAACCTCCGCCCAACAAACAGATGGTCCGACAGTCATTGAAAACAGCCGATTCTTTATCTATGGATTGCGCCAAAGCAAAAGTTCTGAACGCGTGCCTCCTTTATACATAACCCATGTTGTATCTGCTTTGACACGGCATGTTATGTTAATTTAGCCTTTCTTTATCATAGAGTAAACAAAAATCATGCTCTGCTCCCCTACCAAATGAGAAAATTCTGCAGCTATTGACCTGGGCCAAGCACACTGTGCAAGTGCGCAAAGCCATCATTGCGCCCAACAGTGCGTACATGCCCAATGTGTTGCCATATCCCCTCTGGCTCCCAAGGGCATGCTGGCATGGAACACACATATCCTTAAAAACAAGTGGAGAAGGGAGGATCAATCCCTGGGAGAAATTCAAATTAGTTCATTACTATATATTTTTTTGATGTAATGGGCCCCTATATGCATGAATGCCCTCAGCACACCCATTCCTGTAACGACAAAAATCCATAGGGTTCTAAGAGGTGAGGCTTCATCACCAAGCGCCCCTGAAGACGCAAGTACCAAAAAGCAGTTTGTGTTCCTGGCCCTGATCACAAGCCAGGGACACAGTGGTAAAGATCCGAACAAGGTCTTAATAGGCCCTTTGGGTCCCTGCCAAAAACTTACAAGAATTTGCAACATCACTTATGACGTCATGGAGGCATGTCCAAAATCGGAAGTGGGGGCGGTTTAGCCAAATGTAGCCGGGGCATGCTTTGAGCATCGGCTACATTTTCCCTGAAAAGTGGCCTCATCTGACAGGTGGGATCCGAGCGGCCGCAGTGAGCGGTTAAGTAAAGATCGTTCTATGCCGTCCTAGAGTCTTTAGGGCACTGAAAATCAGGACGGCGCCGAACGTCTTAGCGTTACGAAGGTGTTAAACAAGAACAGTCCACAAAGCATGAAACGCGTCTCTGGTTCTAAAGTACGAGGTTACAGCGCCTTACCTTCTCCAGAGGTTCTAGCTGCCCCCGAAGGTCCTCTAACCGCCCATTCAGCTCCCGTTCCTTATGGAGCTGATGCTCTTCGATACGAAGCGCCGCATACAGTTGCTGCACAAGGGTTTTCAGATCATTCATTGTCGTGGCATCTTCATGGCTTAAAAGTTCTGGACATAAATAAAGTGTCTTCCTTATTTGTTCTCAAAATACTCATGCAAGACCTGCCAAGGTAGTAGCCAGATGAGTTGGCTAGCCCATAAATCCACCAACATTACTGAAATCCATAACACCTTAACCAGGGACAGAAGAGGCCTCATAGGGACATCTCCATTTTGGAAAAGGGGGACATTGGATTTAAATAAACACATATTCGTAGCCAAGGGACGTTCCTTGCACAAACAAAGGGAAGTCAAACATCAAAGCTCCACACACTCCGTAAATAAAGTTAGTTCAACTCCCCATGGTCTTTATTCCATCACAACGCAGGAAAGGAAGAAACAGCTAGCGGGATAGCTTGACGCATTTCACACAGTTGTCCCTTTGCTACGTTGTGATGGAAGAAAGACATGGGAAGTGGAAGAGGCTACAGTTACAGTGTAGAACTTTATTGGTGATGTGCATGGGTTCTTTTACTTTGTTTGCACTTGAAGTGGGACGGTTGGATCCTCAGTCCGTCCTGGTCCCTACCGTCTACGATCTTAAGTATCCTGGTTTTCCAGACAGCCCTGTGACCAAACACTGCTGCTCGTCTAACCATTAAATAATACAGGTGCGTTTTGATTTTTGAGTTATTAGATCTGCAGATAAGCTACGCGTTGTCTGAATGACACTGTTACAGCGTGGAAGAAGCGCAACGGCATTTGTATAAAAGGTGCTACCTCGCTTTGGTGGCTGCACAAGGTAAGTCCTATCGTTTATGGATAGCTTGAAGTCATCCAGGAGAAGAACTTCTATCCCTGTGGACGCGGCCACTCGGGCCCCATCTGCAAACGAAAACAGAAGTTGTACATTACAAATCCCACAAAGTATCATGTTCTACACCAAGTCCAATTCAAACAGTTCTGTGATGTTCTATTAAGGAAACTTTCTTTCAAAAAATTAAAAAATAAAAACCCATGCAAACAACCGGTACCTGTCCCCCATCAGTTAATTGGTTGACCCCTAGAAACATAGAATGTGTCGGCAGATAAGAACCATTCGGTCCATCTAGTCTGCCCAATTTTTTTGTTGAGTACTTTTATTAGTCCCCTGTTCCCGGTCTTATATCTAGGATAGCCTTATACCTATCCCACGCATGCTTAAACTCCTTCACTGTATTAACCTCTACCACTTCTACTGGAAGACTATTCCATGCATCCACTACCCTCTCAGTAAAGTAATACTTTCATTAGTCCCTGACCTTATCTTATATCTAGGATAGCCTTATACCTATCCCACGCATGCTTAAACTCCTTCACTGTATTAACCTCTACCACTTCTACTGGAAGCCTATTCCATACATCCCCTACCCTCTCAGTAATGTAATACTTTCATTAGTCCCTGACCTTATCTTATATCAAGGATAGCCTTATACCTATCCCACCCATGCTTAAACTCCTTCACTGTATTAACCTCTACCACTTCTACTGGAAGACTATTCCATACATCCACTACCCTCTCACTACCTTCCATGCATCCACTACCCTGTATTGCTTTAAAACCTTACATTTATGGTAAATGGCAAACCAGTCACTGATGTGGTGCAAAAAGCATCAAGCTCTTCATCCAGACTCTTTGCCATTATTTGGACTATGTTGGAAAGTCTACAACTGCTTCTTGATTTCTCTAGCGTTTTAGACATACTCTAAAAATAGATTCGCAATAAGAAGTTTGTAAACTTTAAAAAGACCAACATTATTTTTAAAAAAAAAATTGTTTTTGAAGGAACCCATAGTTATTAAAAAGCCACTAAACTTTTTTTTTTTAACTGCAACTTATCCATGTGTAGAAAAGTTAAGAGGTTTAAAGCAAATGCATATATTCGCTAATAACTTGTGTGGAGAAAAACAGAGAATTTAAAGCATCATCAGTAAAAATCCCTGTTGCAAAAGCTCCCTTTGTAAGAAACAATCTTTAATGAATAAGATTGAGCAAAGATGCATAGAGGATGTAACGGCATCAAAATAAGCCTGTCCAATCACTGCAGTCAGAAACAAAAACAAAAAATCAGGAAGGCCGTTACTAGCTTCTGTTCATCTCCACTGGTTTTCTTGCAAGTAAGCAAAATCAGATTACCGAGGCATGCATTTGTAAACTAAAAAAGCCGGCACAATATACCGGATAATGACAAATTTAGTTTGATGCCTGGAGTGTCCCCCCTTTTGACCTCCATACCTGTGGAGTAGATTGCGACCCTGTCTATTCCTCGATCCTCCGATTGGAGCTGCTGCAAAAATAATCCGACTGAGTCAGAGATGGGCTTGAGGGTGAATCGACACCTCTCACGCCGGGATGGAAGGCTGACGGAGATCACAGGTAACCCGTTTTGGTACACCACAGTCACATCTGTGGGGAGAAAGACACAGGATAAAGGACATTATTAGAATATTAACCTCTCAAGGGAACATGACATACAAACAGAATAATAATAATAATAAACAAAATCACATTGCACCCTTGGGCCAAATAGAAGTGTTACTGGATGCCTCCATCCTGAGCCCACCACTGATCACTTCCCAGGCTCAGACTTGTGCTTCAACGCGCATGTGAAGGAATCGCTTTAAATAGGTAGAGAAGCGTACATCAAATGTAATTACACTTTATTATTAGGAGACTGGACAGCCGTGCTCTACGTATGAGCAATAATATATCTGGACGTACAGAATGAAAGAACAGAGGAGATCATTAGTGTGAAGAGCAAATCACTTCAAAGAACAGAAAAAAATAACCCTCCTAGATTTTAAAGGAGTTTTGGAGGAGGAGGAGGAGGAGGAGGAGGAGGAGGAGGAGGAGGAGGAGGAGGAGGAGGAAGAGTAGCTTGCAGCTTTAAATAAACTAAAATACAGAGTAGAAAGTAGGTTACACGGGGGAGATCTGAGAGGCACATCTCACAAGAAAACTCAGCAGTTCTGACAGTAAAAAGGAAGACACGTTTAGCAGGGAGAGGGCTGAGCATATATCTTAGCACAGGATTTAATGCTAAAGCCTAAAGATAACACTGTGGGGGGGGGAGGTTTGTTGAACATTTCATCTGGTCAGTCTAGTTCTCCACTGTGCAGGAATCAACACACACACCTCGCCTCACAGGGATCACCAGGGATCATGGGTAGGCATATACATACGAGGTCAGCAATCATCACCTATTTGCGTCTATATAGAAACATAGAATGTGTCAGATAAGAGCCACTACCCTCTCAGTAAAGTAATACTTCCTGATATTACATTAAATCGTTGCCCCTCTAATTTAAGACTATGTCCTCTAGTTGTGGTAGTTTTTCCTCATTTAAATATACTCTCCTCCGTTACTGTGTTTATTCCCTTTATGTATTTAAATACATTATATTATATCCACTATATACTTCATTACAGCAACTTAAGAGACAGACCTAACAATCTTAAATACAAATCAACAAATGCAAGTAGGTAGTGATCTAATGCACAGTCAGTCATTTCCCCATGCAAGCAAGCACGTACACACAGTCATTTCCCCATGCAAGCACGCACAGTCAGTCATTTCCCCATGCAAGCACGCACAGTCAATATTTCCCCACGCAAGCAAGCACGCACACAGTCATTTCCCCATGCAAGCACGCACAGTCAATATTTCCCCATGCAAGCACACACACACAGTCATTTCCCCATGCAAGCACGCACAGTCAATATTTCCCCACGCAAGCAAGCACGCACACAGTCATTTCCCCATGCAAGCACGCACAGTCAATATTTCCCCATGCAAGCACACACACACAGTCATTTCCCCACGCAAGCAAGCACACACACACAGTCAGTCATTTCCCCATGCAAGCAAGCACGCACACACAGTCAGTCCTTTCCCCATGCAAGCAAGCACACACACACACACAGTCAGTCCTTTCCCCATGCAAGCAAGCACACACACACACACAGTCAGTCATTTCCCCATGCAAGCAAGCACGCACACACAGTCAGTCCTTTCCCCATGCAAGCAAGCACACACACAGTCAGTCATTTCCCCATGCAAGCAGGCACACACAGTCATTTACTCAAGCAAGCACACACAGTCATTTCCCCTAAGCCCCCTTAACCCTAAGCCAAGAACAAGCACAAACCCCAACTTTAGGGTTCGGGTTAGAACCCAAAAAACTTGTATTTGTTTTATATAATGTATTTGTTTTATATAATGTATTTGTTTTACATAATGTATTTGTTTTACATAATGTATTTGTTTTACATAATGTATTTGTTTTACATAATGTATTTGTTTTACATAATGTATTTGTTTTATATAATGTATTTGTTTTATATAATGTATTTGTTTTATATAATGTATTTGTATTTGTTTTTTATTTCGTTTTATTGTTACATTTATTTAGAGTTATAATAAACCCTAGGGCTAGGATCAGAAGGAAAAGGTTGTTTTTTGTTGTTGTTTCTTGTATTTAATTATTATTTATTATTATTTTACCCTTGGCTATGTTCGTATGGCCGCGATCGTGTTATTCCAGTATGCATACCGTGATCGGAGGTCGGGTAGGGAATAACCCAGCTGCTTGATGGCAATTCCCTTGTATATCCTGGAGTCCGTCCACCAGAGGACGAGACTGGAAAGAATAGAGTGATGGAGACATACTGGACTATTATATGGACAGTGGGATAAAGCTGCAAGAACTTCATGCTAGGCTCATGGCTGGGCTCACGGCTGGGCTCATCGGTTGAGAATGACAGCTGCCGGCAGGAATCAGTACATTATTAAGGGACAATAAGTAGCTGGAGCGCATCCAGTCCTTTCACAGTGACATGGGGTGAAAATGGAGCCTTTCCAAGAAGAGGCATGCTGGGTGAGCAGCGAAAAAGCAATTAGCTCGCGAAGTCCAGCTTTAAACGCTGAACACAAGAGGAAGGGAGAGCGCGTGAGATTTAGACGAAGACGAGGGGGCGATGACAAGCCAGGGGCAAAACGTTTCCTACACTAGGGAAAAGCAGGTTTCGACAGAGGATTCCGTGGCTGAGATGCCACATTTTTTTTTTTCGGTAGAAAAATACCAGCCCCGCTACTGCCTCCATAGCCATTTTTTTTTTTTATTTTACCGGCCAGGTGGCAACCCTCCAAAAAAAAAAAAAAAACCCCAAAAACCCCCCTGCAAATAAAGTGTAATAGATTTAATACTACGGCATGTACCATTTCCCAAAGACGTGTTTTACATCACAGTACAACCATAACCCCCTGCAATACAAACACTTCAAAGAGACGACAGAGAATCTGATCCCACAGTAATAACCAACGACAAGACTACGAGAGGAGGCCCCGCCTCCCGTGTCCTCCCTATCACTGATATCACTGAATTCAGAAGCACCGGGGAAATTATTTTAGAGTAAAATTACAGGAGAGCTGGGAATTGTTTTAAAGAAAAAATATGTACATTTAAACACACACACACACATTATACATATATATAAATATAAAACACATGTACAACAAATACAGAGGAATATAAAAATACATTTGAAAAACGTACACATGTAGAGTGTGACTATACCATAGGAAAAAATACTAACATGAATTACTGCAGGTGAATAGTATAATAGGAATAATAGACATCTCCTGTATTTTATTCCTAGGAGGTCATTTCTAAAGGGGTAATGGAAAAACCTGCCAAGTTTTAAATAAACTATAAGGATTTTTGCAGGTGTCGGACTTCATTAGTTTCCTCCAAGCCCAGCTTAACTTCACATTCAATGTGCCCCACAACTGAAGCCCCAAGTTACCCCAATATTAAAGGACAACGGTAGCTATATTAGAAGCACACGTGAAAAATAACGTTTAGTGTCTTTTTAAAATAATTTCTTTATCTTTCATCTACACTTGATACAATCTTAAACATTGTAAATGTTTTGCTACAGTTATCCTTTAACAAAAATAACCGTCAAGCCGTCACTGGGTTAGAAGCCCCTCCAAAAATGTTAGTTCTCTACATTCACAGTAGAAACAATATACTTAGTGTTAATTATTATACGGAGTCTCTGTAATTTACAACACACTTCTAAAAGGTATAATAAACAGAGTTCAATAAACAGTCCCAAAATAATGATTATCCATAAAAATCACACCGTAACACAACCTATTCCTGTGAAAAATTAATTAGCGCAAATGCAGGTACAGTGTTGTAGATAGAGCTATAGTAGTAATAAAATATTCATTAATTGGTGTTCAGAGCATGCTATAGAAAGATTAGTTTAACAGGTAATAAACCTACTCACCATCAGAGGGCGACGCTGTACTGCAGAGCAATACTCTTTGGCTGAGCCAGGGAGGAATCCTCTGATGGACCTATAACATGGGAACAAATGTCACATCATCAATCACCTCCATCAACCTTCATCAGAAACTAGTCATGGTGGCCCTGCAGCTGTTATATGCATTGTTATCTCCTGGGTATCACACGAAGCATTTAGTTCTCGGTCAGGATTATGTAACATCAGTAACCGTACAAACGGCCCGAGGGAGTAAAAATATACATTGCAATCATTTAGCACCATCTGCCCCAGCAAGCTCTGCCAGGCATATCAGGATTAAAGTCACAAAATAACCCGTGTACACAGCGTTTTACAGTCACAGTCAAGACGGTTATGTAGTAATGACCTTTCACACCCCCGCTGCTGTGGGCAGGAAGCCCCAACGCAATTGATAGAGGGGATCTCTACGCCAAATGGATTGATAAGTCTAGCTAACTATATACTGATGGGTGCCCTACTGTCCCACTATAGGTCTAGCTAACTACATACTGATGGGTGCTCTACTGTCCCATTATATGTCTAGCTAACTATATACTGATGGGTGCTCTACTGTCCCACTATATGTCTAGCTAACTACATACTGATGGGTGCCCTACTGTCCCACTATATGTCTAGCTAACTATCTACTGATGGGTGCTCTACTGTCCCACTATAGGTCTAGCTAACTATATACTGATGGGTGCCCTACTTTCCCACTATAGGTCTAGCTAACTACATACTAATGGGTGCTCTACTGTCCCACTATAGGTCTAGCTAACTACATACTGATGTGTGCTCTACTGTCCCACTATAGATCTAGCTAACTACATACTGATGGGTGCGCTACTGTCCCACTATATGTCTAGCTAACTATCTACTGATGGGTGCTCTACTGTCCCACTATAGGTCTAGCTAACTATCTACTGATGGGTGCCCTACTGTCCCACTATATGTCTAGCCAACTATCTACTGATGGGTGCTCTACTGTCCCACTATAGGTCTAGCTAACTATATACTGATGGGTGCGCTACTGCCCCATTATATGTCTAGCTAACTATATACTGATGGGCGCTCTACTGTCCCACTATAGGTCAAGCTAACTATATACTGATGTGTGCCCTACTGTCCCACTATATGTCTAGCTAACTATATACTGATGGGCACTCTACTGTCCCACTATATGTCAAGCTCACTACATACTGATGGGCACTCTACTGTCCCACTATATGTCTAGCTAACTATATACTGATGCTGTATCACTGTTTGGGTCTGGTTGACTGTATGCTCATGGGAACATTGCTTTATCAGTGTCTGGCCAGATTAATTCATTCATTTTGTTATATCTGTGCCTTTTCCCCCATGTATCTACACAGTATATGAAACTATATCAAGTAGGGGGGAGTCATTTTGTATTGTCGCCTCGGGGCTTAGATATAGCTGGCTGGGGCTCTGCTCTGTTTTGAAAACAGCTGGGAAAAAAAATAAAACAGATTTCCCACTTCCGGGAGATGTATTTGGGGGCAGCCGGAGCTGTGTTTTGGCAATGCTGGGAAGCCTAGCAGTGCAGACGGTGCCTCGGGGAGTCTGAGCGTGTGCCGAGGGAATCCCCATGTGGAAGGAACTCAGGTTTCTTAACATTTCGGGTCTGGACTAGACTGATATTCTAATGGAGAGGTCTCCTCTGTAATTGTGCAAGCCCCTCCAGAGTAGGTACCGCCATATAGAACAGACTACTTCAAACCTGCCCCCCCTTTGGTCACCCCCTGTTTTTCTCACAATTTAAGCCAACGTCCTCAAACATCTTGTCTACCCCACAGGAACCGTTCAAATGGAGGAGTTTAATTAGGCATAAAATAAGACGATAAAAAAAGCCACAGGAACAAAACCCCCCACACATTTCACATTTAAAGGACAACTGTCAAGCCCCCCTCCATCTTTAAGCATTCCTTCTATAGGAAAGCCGTCCTAAAGATGGAAGCTGGAATGGCAGGATGAAGAAGGCAGACCATGTCACCGTCTGACCCCAAGATCGTGATACTCCGTCAAGCAATTCGATCTGAATTCCAAACGCCAGGTCGTAAAAACGGAATCACGAGGGGACGCCTCAAATTAGACACCCAGCCGCTACATCAGCACAAATCCCTGGAATGGAGAAGCCCTCCTGAAATCCAATCCCGGGGTCTAAAATAACACCACCTCACCTTGCGGGGTCACAGTTTGAAATACGGGTCATAAATCGACACAGATAAAGAAAAACAAACCCACTAGTGTAGTAGTTAAATGCAGGCTCTCTGCTTGGACACGCGCCTGCAATAGAGAGCTTTAGATTCCTCTCAGCTCTGCCTCTCGGCTGAGACAGATCTGATCTGTATTTTGAGGGAACAATGACACACACAACTAATGATACATTAGTCTTGTTTTGCTCACATTTCCCTCTGTTTAAGTAAAGTATTGTTCTGAATATATCATTGATTTAGTGGGTTACAAATCAAGCACTAGGACACAAGAAGCTACATTCAGACTAGCGAGGAGAGCGCCTGCTCGGATAGACTGAGCGCGCACGGACGCTGCGAGCGTGCACCAGCCTCGACAACAATTATACATTAATACAAGGTCTTTAGATGTTACTGCCTATAATAGAATTGCAAAATAATCCTCCATTGTTGTGATTTGGACATTCTAACCCGTTATTAGGGGTAATGTGCTTTTTCACCCATTTCTGCGCTAACCTTCAGATTTGACCTTCAGGGATGTAGTGCGGTTAAAGCACAGCAGATTGTGTTCTGATTTTCTCTACACATCATTTCACAGTCTCTCTGTCAGGTTCTGCAGAGTAAGAGATATGTGAAGTATATTCTAGACAACTTGCGCAACCACTTTACTGAGGGCTGCGGCCTTGCCACCTTCAGGCCGTTATGTCTTGGTGCCCATAGCGTTAACATTAACCTCAAGCCGTTTTTTTTAGTGGGCTGCCGATAAAATACCAGCCTAGTTGGTGGACGCATCACCGCTGCAGAGCGTCCGGTATCGGGAACACCAGCTGCAGAGCGTCCGGTATCGGGAACACCAGCTGCAGAGCGGCCGGTATCGGGAACACCAGCTGCAGAGCGGCCGGTATCGGGAATACACCCTGCAGAGCGGCCGGTATCGGGAATACACCCTGCAGAGCGGCCGGTATCGGGAATACACCCTGCAGAGCGGCCGGTATCGGGAACACCAGCTGCAGAGCGGCCGGTATCGGGAACACACCCTACAGAGCGGCCGGTATCGGGAACACACCCTGCAGAGCGGCCGGTATCGGGAACACACCCTACAGAGCGGCCGGCATCGGGAACACACTCTGCAGAGCGGCCGGCATCGGGAACACACCCTGCAGAGCGGCCGGTATCGGGAACACACCCTGCAGAGCGGCCGGTATCGGGAACACACCCTGCAGAGCGGCCGGTATCGGGAACACACCCTGCAGAGCGGCCGGTATCGGGAACACACCCTGCAGAGCGGCCGGTATCGGGAACACACCCTGCAGAGCGGCCGGTATCGGGAATACACCCTGCAGAGCGGCCGGTATCGGGAATACACCCTGCAGAGCGGCCGGTATCGGGAACACACCCTGCAGAGCGGCCGGTATCGGGAACACACCCTGCAGAGCGGCCGGTATCGGGAACACACCCTGCAGAGCGGCCGGTATCGGGAACACACCCTGCAGAGCGGGCGGTATCGGGAACACACCCTACAGAGCAGCCGGTATCGGGAACACACCCTACAGAGCGGCCGGTATCGGGAACACACCCTACAGAGCGGCCGGTATCGGGAACACCAGCTGCAGAGCGGCCGGTATCGGGAACACCAGCTACAGAGCGGCCGGTATCGGGACCCCACCCTGCAGAGCGGCCGGTATTGGGAATACACCCTGCAGAGCGGCCGGTATCGGGACCCCGCTGCAGAGTTTATTTTTGTTTATTACTTTCCTGTTCACAATTGCACAGGGACATTTATAAACACACAACTCCCCCTCCTGCACACATTTTGGCATCCTGCAATTATCACTGAGAAGCAGGCTTCCTTTCTGAGACAGTGATAACCGTATTATGGAGGGAGGGAGGATGACACGTTACATTATTTGTACATACGCAATATAACATCAAAGGAAACTGAACCTTTTATACCCCCACCTATGCTTCTAATGTAGAAGCTCAAGTGAGAGGTTTAATGGTACGAGCCAGGTTATCCTCTGACTGGCAGCGGCCATGCTTCTCTGACAAGCAGGCAGTTTATCCTCTGACTGGCAGCGGCCATGCTTCTCTGACAAGCAGGCAGTTTATCCTCTGACTGGCAGCGGCCATGCTTCTCTGACAAGCAGGCAGTTTATCCTCTGACTGGCAGCGGCCCTGCTTCTCTGACAAGCAGGCAGTTTATCCTCTGACTGGCAGCGGCCATGCTTCTCTGACAAGCAGGCAGTTTATCCTCCGACTGGCAGCGGCCATGCTTCTCTGACAAGCAGGCAGGTTATCCTCTGACTGGCAGCGGCCATGCTTCTCTGACAAGCAGGCAGTTTATCCTCTGACTGGCAGCGGCCATGCTTCTCTGACAAGCAGGCAGTTTATCCTCTGACTGGCAGCGGCCATGCTTCTCTGACAAGCAGGCAGTTTATCCTCTGACTGGCAGCGGCCATGCTTCTCTG
Source organism: Pelodytes ibericus (assembly GCA_036172795.1). NCBI lineage: Eukaryota > Metazoa > Chordata > Amphibia > Anura > Pelodytidae > Pelodytes > Pelodytes ibericus. The sequence continues at coordinate 3,017,891 of CM069867.1, forward strand.
ACAAGCAGGCAGTTTATCCTCTGACTGGCAGCGGCCATGCTTCTCTGACAAGCAGGCAGTTTATCCTCCGACTGGCAGCGGCCATGCTTCTCTGACAAGCAGGCAGTTTATCCTCTGACTGGCAGCGGCCATGCTTCTCTGACAAGCAGGCAGTTTATCCTCTGACTGGCAGCGGCCATGCTTCTCTGACAAGCAGGCAGTTTATCCTCTGACTGGCAGCGGCCATGCTTCTCTGACAAGCAGGCAGTTTATCCTCCGACTGGCAGCGGCCATGCTTCTCTGACAAGCAGGCAGTTTATCCTCCGACTAGCAGCGGCCATGCTTCTCTGACAAGCAGGCAGCCGTCTGGTTGGCGACCGTCTCTCTGCTGTTGTAGAGCTGGTGCTGTTTTTACTGGACCCTAATTAAGTGCCCTCTGGAACAAGGGTCTCCCTCCAGACAGACCTCAATCAGACACACGGGCTGACAACCACTCTTCATTGGATGTGCTGTGCCCCAGATCATCTCTGCCTCTCACTTGAGAGGCAGAGCTGTGGGTAAGTGTGTGTAAACGCTAGGTTTACAATTTTTTAAAAATTTTTTTAACCCTTACTAAGGAAGCAAGGGTTAAAACAAAAGTTTAGCCTGCCAAGAGGGGAAAAGGCCGAATTTGACCTATTGAGTTCCAGACACAAGGTATTGATGGAGCAGAATATATATCAGAGTAATGACATTTGTATAGATCTGCTGCAGACTCTGCTCGAGACTCGGGCCATAGAAGCCTGCCAACGCAGTGCGAATGTATACATTGCCCCATGCACAGCACGAACAGACGGACGATCTCAGGCCTGGAGAAGAACCAAAATGGAGAGAAATAGAGAATGCTGCAGTTCATTACACACACACACATACAGATATTCAGGGTCAGTTACAAATGTCCTTGTTTTCCATGAAAACATTCATCAAATGACCTGCGAAACGAATAGGAAACAGAGTGAAGGTTCGAAATCATCAATCGGATTCTATAGAAGGCCAGTTTTATTGGTTCTTTAATCACCACAAGCGATTAAAGCAGAACGGACGCTATGGACATTTCATCCACATGAATAAGTGCAGTGTTCCCCATTTGGTGTACATTACATGCCAACATCACCAGCCCAAATAATTCCACCGCACTTGTACATATAAAGGCATCTGATCACACGCAGCCTGACATCAATCACAGAAAGCTGGTCTGTGTTCAGCTCTCCACTGGAAAGGATTCTAAATATGAAGCAAATCGTGGAAAGAAAAAAAACAAGGGGGGGGGGGGGGGGGAGGGAGGGAAGGGGTCTCAAACACAGTTTTTGAAACCCTTAAATATTTAAGGCAGTGACTGTGCCAAAAAATAAAGGGAAGGAGAGAAGCAATCTAAGCCAGATTTGTTTAGAATCTTGGGTCAGATCTTCAGTTATCTTGGAATATCTGACCAGATAGAGCTATACAGAGCAAAGATTCTAAACATGTCTGCCCCCTGATAGAGCTATACAGAGCAAAGATTCTAAACAACATGTCCGCCCCCTGATAGAGCTATACAGAGCAAAGATTCTAAACAACATGTCTGCCCCTGATAGAGCTATACAGAGCAAAGATTCTAAACATGTCCGCCCCCTGATAGAGCTATACAGAGCAAAGATTCTAAACATGTCCGCTCCCTGATAGAGCTATACAGAGCAAAGATTCTAAACATGTCCGCTCCCTGATAGAGCTATCCAGAGCAAAGATTCTAACCAACATGTCCACCTCCTGATAGAGCTATCCAGAGAAAAGATTCTAAACAACCTGTCTGCCCCCTGATAGAGCTATACAGAGCACAGATTCTAAACAACATGTCCGCCCCTGATAGAACTATACAGCGCAAAGATTCTAAACATGTCCGCCCCTGATAGAGCTATACAGAGCAAAGAGGGCTCAATAAAAAGGTACTTTATTTGTATTCTTTCATTAAAGCAATTTCTTCACATCATCAAACCTTTATGCAGTCTTTCAATCAAACATAAGTTATTTTCCAACAGTTTGCGCTTTAATTGCGGTCATCTGAATGTAACATTAAATCAACAAACAATTTGTAGATGAATAGCTGGGGAACAAA
>CM069867.1:3025000-3032500 GCA_036172795.1 Pelodytes ibericus
TATTATTTCAGAATATTTGCGTTGCAAATTGATAATCATACTACTATTCAAAATATTGCAAAAAAAAAAAATAATATTTCTAAAAACTATTTGTGAACTGTGAGCTGCCAGACTAGTTCAGCCTGATAAATCTAGGAAGGGCGAGGCCGACATCCATCGGCAGACACGGGCTGGTATAAAGCTAGCAGCCTTGGCAATCGAGTGACTCACGGATACAGTTGCACCCAAGCTGCCTGGATGTCAAAACCAGAGCTTTGAGAGGGGAAAGCAAAGGTGACAAGCATAAGTCACTAATCTGGTTATCTAGGATAAAAATAACTGCTTTTATTATACTATTTTAGTAAAAGGAATTGTGTTACTTACAAAAAAAAAAAAATGCATAAGAGTAAAATTTATTTCAATAAAATATATACATTTCTCTTATTTTAGGCATTTGTTTGCAATTCTGCTAGCACAATGTGTATATCATTGTAATTCTTTTTATATTCTGTATATTCACTGTATGAGCAATTTTCAAGTTCTTTTAACTAAATTATATTCTTTCCCAAGCCACACTCTCCACACTAAGGGGACAATATATATATTTATCCCCCCCAGACGAAAATCCAAGTGCATTCCCAAATACTCCCTGAATGCACTTGAATTTTCAAAAGTAAAAAAAACAAAAACCCACACAGGGTGACACCACCAGATGTATCAAAGTTAGTTTGGTGCCTGGAGTGGCCATCCAATCTATTTTATGTCTGCCTATATTTCTTCCTTCCTTTTGCACTTTACTGGCACCCAAACACATTCAGTAAGATGGGAGTCTACCATGCAAGTCATAATTTAGATTACACATCAGCCATTTATCAAGCTGGCCAGATAACACTTCAGCATCTATCAGCTGGTATACACATTCAACGGCTGAGCGGGAGAGGTAATGTCCCGAAGATTCAATGCAACACAATAAATTACAAAAAAAAAAAATCTTTAATGCATGTACCTTGCAAAGAGGAAACCCATGTTCTGAACACGACCCGTGCATAATCCCACAGCAAACCCCGCTGACATGGATATAGCAAAGCAAACAATGTGCAATACAAAATTGACAAAAAATGGGGATTTCGGATCCACAATACTTCCTTGTTGACTACATCAATTCTACATAAAACACACACAAAAAAAAAAAAAAAATTACAATTAAATTATCAACAAAAGTTGATGTGCACTGTAAATTTAGAAAATGTAAAAAAATAAATAAAAAAGAACTATACATTGTATTAGCAGAATTGCAAGTAAATGCAAGATTGAAGGTGATTGTGTGTATCTGACTCTTCATTGGATACACTGGAGCAATGGCGGACGTTCTGACCCAGTTGCTGCAGACGTAGGGGATAGCTCCAATTTTTAGGCGCCATCCAGTGCGCTCCTTATTTGTACATTACCCCCCACCACTATTTCAGCCACGTCGTCCGTATGTAGCAAGACATATTAGTGCACGTTAGTTCTGCATACAGTCCCATGCACGGTGGTATAGTGTTAAAACCATCACCAAGGCGTAACAAATACCTGGAGCCGGGGCTCCTAAAATCTGTATGACTCGCTACCTTAGTTTGACCATTTCCGTCTGGCAGTTTGTATATATCAGTATATAATAAGCCAGGTAGTATAATTGGGAGCAGCCTATAAAACAGCATAATGTCGGGGAGTCTCAGCTACCCACATAGCCACCCCATCAGTATTAAGGACCCTCTTACCAATGGGGCAGTAGAAGATGGATCCTGCATGACAGGGAGGGCGGCCTACCTACCGACCCGCGTGACAGGAAGGGCGGCCTACCTACCGACCCGCGTGACAGGAAGGGCGGCCTAGCTGCTGACCCGCGTGACAGGAAGGGCGGCCTAGCTGCCGACCCGCGTGACAGGAAGGGCGGCCTACCTACCGACCCGCGTGACAGGAAGGGCGGCCTACCTACCGACCCGCGTGACAGGAAGGGCGGCCTAGCTGCCGACCCGCGTGACAGGAAGGGCGGCCTAGCTGCTGACCCGCGTGACAGGAAGGGCGGCCTACCTATTGACCCGCGTGACAGGAAGGGCGGCCTACCTACCGACCCGCGTGACAGGAAGGGCGGCCTACCTACCGACCCGCGTGACAGGAAGGGCGGCCTACCTACCGACCCGCGTGACAGGAAGGGCGGCCTACCTACCGACCCGCGTGACAGGAAGGGCGGCCTACCTACCGACCCGCGTGACAGGAAGGGCGGCCTACCTACCGACCCGCGTGACAGGAAGGGCGGCCTACCTACCGACCCGCGTGACAGGAAGGGTAGCCTAGCTGCCAACCCGCGTGACAGGAAGGGCAGCCTAGCTGCCAACCCGCGTTAAGTTGTTGGCACACCCATTCGTCACTTGCACAGGGTGGCATTGCCAGGTGGTCTGTGGTTTTACACCATCTTGTGTGGCCTCTCGTGCAGGGATATGCCTGCTGGTCACACAGAAGTGCAAGAGATAGTTCAACACTTGTGCATGCTGCCCACTGCCACCAAAGCATGGGCAAGGGGATGAGAGACAGGGCATGCGGCCCCCAAGATGACTTCAAATAAAACTCACTAATAAAAAAAAAAGGTAAAAAACTAAATAAAAAAAACAAGCATATGATATGCAGATTTAAAAATATATTTAATAAACCTTTTGGAGCAGTTCAGGGAGCTTCCTAACGCTCCTTAAACATTTATACAACAAGGAGTGTCCTCCTTACTGTACACATCATGCGTGGTATACACAGCTTCCTGTATGCCAACTCTGTCACCACGGGGTTAAACTCTCACCCCCGCAGCTCTACTACTACATCAAGATATGTCTGACGCCACTACAGCAATCTCAGGAATCACTGTGCAAGCTGGAACCTGAACATATGACCCAGCGCTCGTCTTTAAATAGGAATCTCTATGGTAACGGATCCAGTATGACTCCATAACGAGCCCTACACTAAATGAATAGTAACGAAAGAGATACAGTAACAGAGCGCAGGGGCAGGACGGAGGAGAGGCAACTTAATCATGAAATGGGGGGGGGGGGGGATAATGGCACCATGCCAAGTGATGTGGGAGGGGGAAATAATGGCACCATGCCAAGTGATGTGGGAGGGGGAAATAATGGCACCATGCCAAGTGATGTGGGCGGGGGAAATAATGGCACCATGCCAAGTGATGTGGGCGGGGGAAATAATGGCACCATGGCAAGTGATGTGGGAGGGGGAATAATGGCACCATGCCAAGTGATGTGGGAGGGGGAATAGTGGCACCATGCCAAGTGATGTGGGAGGGGGAAATAATGGCACCATGCCAAGTGATGTGGGAGGGGGAATAATGGCACCATGGCAAGTGATGTGGGAGGGGGAATAATGGCACCATGCCAAGTGATGTGGGAGGGGGAATAATGGCACCATGCCAAGTGATGTGGGAGGGGGAATAGTGGCACCATGCCAAGTGATGTGGGAGGGGGAATAGTGGCACCATGCCAAGTGATGTGGGAGGGGGAATAGTGGCACCATGGCAAGTGATGTGGGAGGGGGAATAATGGCACCATGCCAAGTGATGTGGGAGAGGGAATAGTGGCACCATGCCAAGTGATGTGGGAGGGGGAATAGTGGCACCATGCCAAGTGATGTGGGAGAGGGAATAGTGGCACCATGCCAAGTGATGTGGGAGGGGGAATAGTGGCACCATGCCAAGTGATGTGGGAGGGGGAATAGTGGCACCATGCCAAGTGATGTGGGAGGGGGAATAATGGCACCATGCCAAGTGATGTGGGAGGGGGAATAATGGCACCATGCCAAGTGATGTGGGAGGTGGAATAATGGCACCATGCCAAGTGATGTGGGAGGGGGAATAATGGCACCATGCCAAGTGATGTGGGAGAGGGAATAATGGCACCATGGCAAGTGATGTGGGAGGGGGAATAGTGGCACCATGGCAAGTGATGTGGGAGGGGGAATAGTGGCACCATGGCAAGTGATGTGGGAGGGGGAATAGTGGCACCATGGCAAGTGATGTGGGAGGGGGAATAGTGGCACCATGCCAAGTGATGTGGGAGAGGGAATAGTGGCACCATGCCAAGTGATGTGGGAGGGGGAATAGTGGCACCATGCCAAGTGATGTGGGAGAGGGAATAGTGGCACCATGCCAAGTGATGTGGGAGAGGGAATAGTGGCACCATGCCAAGTGATGTGGGACGGGGAATAGTGGCACCATGGCAAGTGATGTGGGAGGGGGAATAGTGGCACCATGGCAAGTGATGTGGGAGGGGGAATAATGGCACCATGCCAAGTGATTTGGCAGGGGGAATAATGGCACCATGCCAAGTGATTTGGCAGGGGGAATAATGGCACCATGCCAAGTGATTTGGCAGGGGGAATAATGGCACCATGGCAAGTGATGTGGGAGGGGGAATAATGGCACCATGGCAAGTGATTTGGGAGGGGGAATAATGGCCCCATGGCAAGTGATTTGGGAGGGGGAATAATGGCCCCATGCGAAGTGATTTGGCAGGGGGAATAATGGCACCATGCCAAGTGATTTGGCAGGGGGAATAATGGCACCATGCCAAGTGATTTGGCAGGGGGAATAATGGCACCATGCCAAGTGATTTGGGAGGGGGAATAATGGCACCATGGCAAGTGATTTGGGAGGGGGAATAATGGGACCAGGGCAAGTGATTTGGGAGGGGGAATAATGGGACCATGGCAAGTGATTTGGGAGGGGGAATAATGGGACAATGGCAAGTGATTTGGGAGGGGGAATAATGGGACCATGGCAAGTGATGTGGGAGGGGGAATAATGGCACCATGGCAAGTGATTTGGGAGGGGGAATAATGGCACCATGGCAAGTGATTTGGGAGGGGGAATAATGGGACCAGGGCAAGTGATGTGGGAGGGGGAATAATGGGACCAGGGCAAGTGATGTGGGAGGGGGAATAATGGGACCAGGGCAAGTGATTTGGGAGGGGGAATAATGGGACCAGGGCAAGTGATTTGGGAGGGGGAATAATGGGACCAGGGCAAGTGATTTGGGAGGGGGAATAATGGGACCATGGCAAGTGATGTGGGAGGGGGAATAATGGCACCATGGCAAGTGATTTGGGAGGGGGAATAATGGCACCATGGCAAGTGATTTGGGAGGGGGAATAATGGGACCAGGGCAAGTGATGTGGGAGGGGGAATAATGGGACCAGGGCAAGTGATTTGGGAGGGGGAATAATGGGACCAGGGCAAGTGATTTGGGAGGGGGAATAATGGGACCAGGGCAAGTGATTTGGGAGGGGGAATAATGGCACCATGGCAAGTGATTTGGGAGGGGGAATAATGGGACCAGGGCAAGTGATTTGGGAGGGGGAATAATGGGACCAGGGCAAGTGATTTGGGAGGGGGAATAATGGCACCATGGCAAGTGATTTGGGAGGGGGAATAATGGGACCAGGGCAAGTGATGTGGGAGGGGGAATAATGGCCCCATGCCAAGCGACAGTGGAAAGTTGAATTTATTTATATACCCAGCTGGCTCCTACAGCCCACAAATATTTCTCAAGCCGTGTATTTGGATATAGTGAAAATTGGAGTTTATACCCATTATTTACAGGAAAGCAATCCTGGTGTATAGTAGCTCCATCGTACAACGTGCAAAAAAACAAAAAAAATCGAAAGTACATCTCATCTCCACATGTACAACATACCAGAGGAGATATGGATTTGCTGCTTATTATTATTATTATTTTTACTTTATCCAGCTGACTCTGCTTCACATTCACAGGAGACTTGGTGCATTAAAAGCATCCTACAGACTGAAAGAAATCTGGGTTTCAATAATTTACACACACTTTCACAAAATGTCCTGCAGCAATATGCCATATGGAGCGATTGTAGCCCGTCTTCACCGTGTCAACACAAACAAGTACATTATCTGCAATGTATGATTGCATAGCGTTTTCTACTCTGGATACAGAGGGGTTAAAGAGCCACGAAATATATATATATTTTTTTTTAAAGTTACATGCCAGTTTTTTTTCTCCGACCAGCCGCTATGACTCACTAGTGCAGTAATTAGACCTTTGCAACATGTGGCCTCAGTTGGTTCTTTTACTGCACTAGCAGAGAGACTATTAGACCCAACAGATCCCAGTCAGAGGGCGTGGTGCAAGCCCGCACTCTGATTGGCTGAGCTTCGCCTGACCTTGCCAGTGTGCGCCAGCATCCAGCTGAGAGGCAGGGATCAGCGCACACCCGCGTGTTCTCTGTAAGGACGGTCTACATGGCGCAAGCCTCTCGACATTTGTGGGGTGCGATACAGAGGCACAAGCTTTGATATCGCCATTATTTGAGTACACCTGCTTCATGGAGAACGTCAAACAGGCCCAAATCCATCCAAATAGTCCTTCCTACAACTCGGAAAAATCCTTGTGAGGCTGGCTCAATCATTTTTTAAAAGCCTTCCTTTAAGCTCCTTTTACAACCTCAATTAAGATGTTATGAAATCATGTATTGGTCCTTATGTATCACAGCTATTTTAATAAAAAAAACTGAAACAATACAACATGATATATATATATATATATATATATATATATATAGCCGAAAAAAGGGGGAAAAAATCTTTCGGAGAAGAAAAATAAAAATCAATATTCTCCGAAGGGAATAAGCTCCGAGTACAATAAAATATTGATAATCTCACCGTAACATTCGCTCAATCCCTGTAAACACTACACATACGAGGCAGCCAGGCTCACTCTGGTCTTGACAGCGATGATGAATAACTGGATTCATGTACAGAGTAAATATCTGGAAGGTGTGGTATATACAGGTAATTAAGGAATCCTGGCTACATAGGCATCAGATTCAGTGTGCCTTCGTTTTATAGGATTCCCCCCCCCCCCCCAAAAAAAAATGCTGGATTTGGCAAAAGATTATACGGCAAGCCTTACGCTAAGAAGACTGAGTCCCTTCTGACGCTACCTTTTTATAGTGTAACTGCATAAAGTGAATACGAAAAAGAAAAACTGAATTTTCAAACCTTTTTTTTTTTTTTTTTTTTGAGGTCTAGCATAAAAAAAAAAAAATATTGGACAAGCTGCCCTGCAGAATGTATAAATCATATACGTTCAGAGGAAAATCAGTCCATCAACGAGTGCCGTTTGGGCTGGTATCCCCCTCTTTGAGGGAGCGGACATATTTAGAATTATGGGCGAGGTCTTCCTTCTGTACAATGTATCCCACCGATATAGAGTGATACAGAGCAAAGAGTGATCTGTAATAATAATTTGTAGTTAAAATGACTACACTATTTTCACTTAAACAGATATTCAACAGAAGCAAAACATTATAACAACGGAGCGCAACTTGTGCTTTGTAAACCCAGGGCAGGCATTTTAAAATCCAAATACTTACATGAAAGGAAGCAAATAAAGGACCTTATTAGGCCTTCTCTGCCCCAAGACGGTCACTTGAAGATGCTAAATAAACACATAT